>JAENPR010002941.1:0-33681 GCA_018135685.1 Themeda triandra
GGATACGGCGACCAGAGGGGGGTGAATGGGAGCCTCAAATTTCTCACAAAATATTTGGCCACTGTCTGTGGAGGTATAAACTCCATATACCCTCACGGCCTAGTTTGGGCCGACACGCTATCACCAGGCCGGCCCATCAAGCTTCAAGACCGATCGGCTCAGGCTGGTCGGACAGCCTAAAACAGGCAAGAATATCGAAGACCGACAAGGAGGACAAGACCTAGCTGAGATAGGAAAGTTTAGACTTGTAAAGTATGTAAACTTAGTACCAGATAGGCTAGTTCCGACTTGTAACCTTGCTCCCCGTGATATATAAGGAGAGCAAGGACCCCCATGCTAGAAGACAGAATCTGGCATAACGCACAGACTCATACATCCACATCATAATCGAAACAGAGAGCAGGACTAGGGTTTTACGCATCCTTGCGGCCTGAACCTGGGTAAACCTCGTGTGATTGCTCCCTGTTTACGTCTTGCTCGCAATCTCGTGCGCCTTCCGCCAATCCATTACCGGTCAGGGCATACCCCTGGTCGGACTATCGCCGATATTTCGTCGACAGTGGCGCGCCAGGTAGGGGGTGCGCACCGAGATTTTACGTCGATCAAGATGGTTTCCTTCCCGGCTTCCATGACTTTCGAAGCTGGCCTCACCTTCAACTTCGGAACGTTCACCTGGACTTCCAACTCAGCAACTGCTACTACAACTCTCACGCCTCCGGCTATCACGCCGACAATGGCACCAACAATGGTGGCTGCGCCAAACCAGATCCAACTCATCCCGGTGACCACCATTGCAGTCCCAACCAATCCACTGCTGATAGTTGACGGCACGGCGTCAACACCTCCGACCGGTCCTAACCAAAGGAGGCATGTCGGCCAACACGGATCTACTCCGTTTGATCCATCAACAAGACATGAGGTTGACGAAACCCATGCCAACTTTGAGTCGCTCCGACGACGTGTCGGGCCGCGATCTACAAATCGCGTGACAACAACGAATTCCTAATCCATCGACACGAAGGCAGAACAACCATCGTAGAGTCACTTTTGGGCGCTCCGAGCGGCCACGTTTGCAGCCGGTGAATCTACAACGACGCGTTCCAACAAATCCTCGTGGCAACCATACACGGCCGAGATGGCGCGAAACTCACAAAGCGGCTCCGACCACGGCCGATCATCGTACGCGGTGGTCGGAGAGGCCGGCCAAGCAACATACGGCGAGAATCCTGGCCGATATCCAAGATCTAAGAACGAGGACTTCACAATCCTCACGGAACAACAACAGTCCAGCTCAGACGACACAAACTACCCGACACAATGTACCTAGTCGGAGTTACGTGTCAACAGCCCATCGCAGGAACGCACGCCGCAACGAACGGCGGAGACGTCAGCGGGAAATCCGACGAACTGGTCGGAACCCGCCAACTGCACCTACTGCGGCAACGCAGCAAGAACGATCCCCACAAAACAACACATCTAACGCCCGGTTGTTCGCGAACGCACCGAGCTAGCTTTGCCCTTCGTCGTGATGAACAACGGAGGGAAAGACGGACGGAACAAGAGATATTGTTGCCATGGCAACATCGGGTGCAACGGAGCAAAGAGCGAACGGCCACGAGCACGATCAACTCGGTCTCCCTCAATGACAAGTGCGTCGGCACACACAGGCCGGGCACTTGCGACCGACACCAAGACGTAGAAAGAAACGAAGGGAAGAGCAACCGAGAGAATCGCCGCGGCACCCGGCATAAGCCCATTAAGGGACGATACAAGGGATTCACCTAACACGGATGAGCCTCGTCGGCTGTACCCAACCCATACGGAGATGACTATCGTATACAAACATGCTCGGAGCCCTCCTCCTAGACGAATGGTTCGTACGTTCAAACAAACCGTAATGGTTTCATCACTCCCTTCTTGGAAAATTTGCGGCACGAGAGAACCAAACCGGAGGCTCCCTAGTCCAACTCCTCCCGAGGACGGGATACCTCCGCACACCGAGCACATATTCCCTAATCCAATAAACCCGGCCAATCTTCGGCGCATCGAACGGATTCCGATCACCGGGACGCAAAAACATCCGAAGGCATGTTCATAAACGGCGAGTGGTACGAAGTAGTACAAAAAGGAAGCCAGTTTGAGAAAAACTCAAGCTCCTTAGATTCCTTTATAGATGTGCCTTTTCCAAAAAAGGACAATCTCAATACTACTCGGAACGGGATAACTATATCCGACCACGCCCGACGCCGAGACGATCAAGTCTTGGACGATGACGACCTACTACTCTACACCGAAGAAGATCCGGTCATGATTCACGACTTGGAAGAAGGAGAAGCAGAGCCGGAAAACTAAAAAGAATGAGAGATACGTCCTCCTCTTTTATCAGCACAAGTTTTCTTTTTAGGCGATTTCTCTTTCAAGGTTTAAGTTAGCGTCAGTCATACACATCATTGTAAGTCATTCTGATGACAAAAAAGCAATCTAATGTGTACTATGTTATAATAAAGAAGTCAAGTTTTCATGTCAAACATTTGAGCACATGAATTTTTCTTGCCTATTCAAAGGAAAATCATTCCTCAAACTGACGCATCACGACATCCTCTGACGCAACAAACAGAGGGCTCTAAGCCCCGAAATAAAAATCCTACGGCAAGAACATGATACAATCATGAAAACGGATCAAAATAAAGGGATAAATGAAAGGAATCTCGAAGGATTCTGGCACAAAACACATCTCAAAAGGATCCACTTCTTTCATTAAAAATATAAAAATTTTTACAAACGGGGACCGATTGCATCTAAAGCAATCTAGTCATCCCCGAACAGGCTGCCGACCACCGAGGTCGACAGGAGTCGCGGGCGACGACGGCCTCCGCCGCCCGGTGAACTCGACGGCGCCGCCCTCTATGGCGTCATGCGCCGCCACGGCGACTCCATGCCACGGACATCAACGCCGAGATGGCGTCGACGGTGGCATAAGCGGCGGAGGCACCATGACGAACGCCATGAACCGCCACCGCGGCCACTTGGCCGGGGATCGCCGCGCCCGGCGATGACATCGCCGCCTGGGCGTTCACCGCATCCGCCGCATGAGCGGCCCGCATTCGCTCCAAGCGCTCCGTCGCTCCGCAAAAACAGAGTAAAAAATTAAAAATGCCAAAACGAGAACAACTCGGGACATATGAACGACGGAGAATTCGGTACCGCCGACCCCGATGTCGGCGGCCTCAGCGTCGCCGGGCCGGCGTCCACTGGACCTTGCGGGCCGGCCTCTCGTCCGCCGCCTCATTGACGGCGGCGTTAGCATCGGCGTCGGGTCGGCGGCCCGCCGCTTTTTCGCCTCCGGCTCCTCCCGGGCGGAGGAGCGCGCTTCGAACAGTCGGCGTTCGCCTCCGCCCGCCCGGTTGCTTGGTGGCCTCGGAATAGAGATCCCGGACGTGCTCCGGCTCCGCCTACAGCGGTCGAGCGCGGAGACGCGGGGAGTTCACTGAGACACTGCTCAGCGAACGCGGCGTAGAGACACTGGCGGCCACCGCCGCCTCTTCCGCCACCGACTCCTCCGCCGCGACGGGAGCCGCCTGCTCCGCCGCACGGACGGGCAGCTCCGGCCTCCACGGCCGGAGCCACCTCGCTCGGGGCCGCGGCCCGGCACATCCCGCGGCTCCTCCGCCGCCCTCCTCGCCGCCTCGGCGGCGCCCGCGGCGGAGGTGCCTGCCGCACCTCCAATGGTCGGGAGGTGTACCTACATTGTGAACGAAAAATAGCGGTTACACCAAAAGAAGAAAACCCCAAGATTAATCTAGGAAAACTCCAATCCAAGCTCACCTCCTCCGCGGCCTCACCTCCCGGGGAGTTCACCGACTCCTCCTCGCCGCGGCGCTACCGTGACGGCGATCCATCTAAGGAGGCGGCGGCGCGAGTATGGGATCTAAAACCCTAAGTTTGCGGAAGCAGATGGACAAGAGCAAGAACAGAGAATGCGCTGCGTGTACAGAACTCCCAGCACAGGCCCCGATTTATAGAAGAGCTCGGAGGAATCGAGAAGGCAACCGATGAGATCGTGGGTAATCAAACCTCCGCGGCCCTCTCGTTCCCCGAGAGCACGAAGCGACGAAAACCGCTCCACTAAAGCAATGAGCATTTATACGTTCCCCCGCCTCGGGAACCCCCCGCACGCTCGCTGACTCAGGTCATCAGAAGATGGATCGATTGTGCCACTGACACAACGGACCCACTACGCCAGGAAAACATTGACTCGACCAAAGTCTGAAAATTGTACCCAGGATTTGACGTGACATCCCGGTCGCTGATGCACGGTTGCATTAGCAAGCGAATATTTTTTCGCCTCGCACGTGATCATGACGCGACACGACGGTTGAAAGATAAGTATCTCACATCCTTAATAAATTTTTTATTCATCCCTCCATTTCAAAAGACCACACTTTAGAAAAACCGGTTTTTCACAAATTTCTTACCTCAAACACGAAGCAAACCAGGAATGCACCGTCTCTCGGTCCCACTCGCTACGTGTTCACGGCTCCAACGCTATACAACACGGAGTGATCCGGTCGCTCCCAAAGGAAAAGGGCTCCAAACATTCCGGCACCGTGCCGTTTGTTCGGGATCATCTAATCCCTAAGGATTTGGTCGGCTCTTGAATGAGAAAGAGAAGAGTGCTCTTGGCAATTTTCTTCCAAACTTGTAATAAGCATGACTTACCCTTCCGCATAACAGAATTTTATATACCTTATGACCATTCTTTCGGGGAACAAAGGCCTCGATCAAAAGTCCACATTGGGAAGACAAGTGGCCTACAAAGAAAATACGGATAAGTGCTCTATTAACCTAACATACATGCCTTCACCGATCTTTTTTCACAAAAGATTTCTTTACACGAACTACTTCAAAGTATGTTCGAAAAACCCTTTACAAAGTTAAAAACACCTTTTTTCTTTGTATCAAATGGCCAAGTACGTCACCCTCCAACGTAAAAACAATCGCGTGCACCGTGTCTCGATCAACCCCGCTACGTGTTCACGGCTCCAACGCTATACAACACGGGGTGTCGGCGGTCGCCTCCAATGGAAATAGGGCCCTAAGTGATTCGGCCAAACGCGCTATTCACTATAGGTCACCTACACACCTGCGGACTGATTAACTCTAAGGAGAGGCGATTACTAAAAACCATTCTCAAACAACACATCTTGATACAACTCTATGTCATAGATTATATCAAATCACACCTCATCAAAACATTCACTCATACCAAATTTTCTCTTTGCAGCAACAACTCGAAGAAGCGTTCCAACCCGCTGTAACAAAGTTACAGTATAGCAGCAGTATAGCATCAACAATTCAACCCACACAATCCGCCAGCTGAGCTGGGATTTTTTGGCCAATGATACTGGTTACTTTGGCACACAAATAGCAAAGCTATTTTCATGGGTTTAGATTCAAAACCATGGTCTCACAACTTATTTGGGACCGAGTTAAGTAGCAAAGCTATCTTAACTTAATCATGACAAAGTCATGGCATGGTTCAAACCGACCAGCCCAAATGAAATTTGGCTCTGCTCGGTCTCACTCAAAGAGTGGTCGGAAACACATAAAGCACGATATAATGATCGGTTGTCTTCTTTTTTAGACCCCGACATAACGTGTTCCACCTCATCTCGGAGCTCGGGGACTACGTGGGCCCACGTCACCCGAGAGCCGACATGGGCTAGATCCTTCTTTTAGAGCTTGCTGCAACATATACTATCTTATAGCAACCTCGGGGACTACGTGGGCCCACGTCATTTGCATGACTCGGCCTGATCCTTTCTCTTTACAACGAGTTTAGTTTCAAAACTAAGCTAAGGCAACGACCAATCACGGCAGATACCATGTGATGGCAGACATCACATACTAACGAGGGCCCACGTCTCCAGATTTGGGACCCCTTTCAAAATTCTTTTTTCTTTTCAGGAGCATCATAAATCTTTCGGTCAAAACCGAAAACGTCAACCAAGTGTAAGCAAAGTGTGGTCGGAAGCATTAGACGGTCCTCCAGCCCTGCTCGGACCACATGTCGAACGTGTGTCCGACCACCCTTTCTCACTCAACCAAGCAAGACGGTGTTTTTCCCTCAAAGATCCATGATGCTCGGGGACTAGCTGTGGAGGTATAAACTCCATATACCCTCACGGCCTAGTTTGGGCCGACACGCTATCACCGAGCCGGCCCATCAAGCTTCAAGACCGATCGGCTCGGGCGGGTCGGACAAACCCTAAAACAGCAAGAATATCGAAGACCGACAAGGAGGACAAGACCTAGCCGAGATAGGAAAGTTTAGACTTGTAAAGTATGTAAACTTAGTACCGTATAGGCTAGTTCCGACTTGTAACCTTGCTCCCCGTGATATATAAGGAGAGCAAGGACCCCCATGCCGTAAGATTTAATCGGCATAACGCACGTACTCATACATCCACATCATAATCGAAAAATGAGAGCGGGACTAGGGTTTTACGCATCCTTGCGGCCCGAACCCGGGTAAACCTCGTGTGATTGCTCCCCGTTTTACGTCTTGCTCGCAATCTCGTGCGCCTTCCGCCAATCCATTACCGGTCGGGGCATACCCCGGGTCGGACTATCGCCGATATTTCGTCGACCTTGTCCCCAAGTTCAAACCCCAAGAAGTAAAATCCTAAATCTAAAATACTCGCACCAACCGGTGATGGGAGTATCTAGATAAATTCTTTGAATTGAGAGGGACCCAACGCAACAAACGGTTTGTGAATCGGAGTACGAACAACCAAGTGCACAAAACAAGGAATCGAGCTAGAGAAAATTCATCGAAAATCAGCGAGATAATTCGTTCATCCATCTCATCAAAGACAGAGCCAAAACCGAAAGTGCCACTCGGGCCTAGATATTGTTCGAGTTGGCTCGGTCGATGGTCCGTAGCTTTATGAACGACGGACCAAAAGAAATAGCCACAAAGCAAAAAGCTTTGGAACCAAGTGGCTAGCTTTTTCTCCAAATAAAATCAAGCAAGTATAAATCTCCCTCCTTTGCTCACGACAAATACATCCCGCAATCGACAAACACGAGCACGAAGGCTCTCTATCCCGAACAATCAAATGAGCTGCAATCACGGATGCTAGAGCCAAGGAAATTCATACGGCAATAATTGCTTTGGAATCACTAAGCAAGAAAGCTAATTCTTTTACCAAATAAAATGAAGTACGTATCTTTCTTCTTTGCTTACGACAAGCTAATCCGCTACCAAACAAATAAGCCGGGCACGAAGGCACCTAAATCACAATCGAACGAGGGGTTGCTCCCCGCTAGCAAAGCACAAGAAAGAGGCGACCCAAGATTCCCGGGTCGACGCACATGCGACGGACTGAAGAGCACACGGGAATTTTATCGAGCAAATAAACCCGCTAAAATGGAAGGAAAAAGGCATCAAAGCACAGCATCAACGACTCGGGTTCGGATCGAACCGACCGAGATCCGCATTCACCGAGAGATTAAAATGGAGAAAATGTAAAGAAGAAAAAGAAGGCAGGACCCGCTTGACGCGCTTTGGTGCTCAAGAACCGGGGGCACAAATGCGGATCCTAGCGCTGCTCCTCGAGAGCACACTCAGCACGAAGTGCTTATGCTGCTTAGGTCTGCTGCTCGGCCTCTCACCAAGAACAGCCAGGAAACCAAATACGAAAGGGAAAGTAGCAAGGGAAAGTAGCAAGGGCATAGCAAAGGTCAGATAAGCTGAAGACCTACAGACTTGGACAGAGAAGCACAGGTTCCCAAAACTCAAGTGAAAATCAAACGAGAAACCAAAATCAAGACACCATGATTGAACACCGAGGAAACAGCTGAGACTAGGCGCTCAGCTTGCCATACACCGGTTCGAGTACAAATCAAGAGATTTGCAGACTCTCTCTCACACAAGCAACTAGAGGAAGGAAAATTCTAAAAGGAAAATGGAAATGAAAGTGGTGAGGGAAGGAGACCCTCATCCTTTATTTATAGGGGCAAGCCTATTTTACATTCCTTCTTTGCCCTTGGATACATGAAGAGCCAAACCACTTAGCCGGGGGCATAAGGGTCCAACTCGGAGCTTCACTTGATCCGACGGCCACCGCCTCCTCACCGGTAGCCTTGCTTCCAAGCAATCTCCCCGATGCCGCCACGTGTCGTCCGTCCGCACGGGACCTCCGCCCGGTTTTGAGGCGCAAACCGGGAAACCCGCCGCCGATGGTTTTGAGGCGAAACCACCAAACCCTCCGCGAGTAGCGTAGCCCATACGCATCCCCGCCGTGTACACTTGCGCTCGTTGATGTCCCTGTGTCGGCCACCACGGCTAGCCGCCCGGTCCTCAGGTCCTCGATCCAAGCCTCACGTCCGCCCTTCACCGCACCCGGTCCGTCGGCCACGGCACGCCCTACTTGATCTTCACCGAGGCCGTCGACCACCGTCTCCGAGCTCAACATCTCGCACAACACAAGCCAAGAGACACCATTGTTTGACACGAAGCTGCGTGCCATCGGTTAGTAAGAACACACACGCCTTGTGTTGGCATGTTGACAATCACTCATCACACAAAGGTCCACATAATAGTTATGGAAAAACCATGTGTCCTCAATCTCCCCCTTGATGAGTGCATTGTCAACACCAACACAAACCGAGACAACTCATCCAAATGACCAAGAGCCAAAGAAAAGTAGAAAACGTGTCATTTGCAATGAGCAAAGCGAGATCACAACTTGGTCCCCAAAGACATGGGCAACGGCTCGACGCGACCAAGAAAACCAAAGCTAGCCCTCAAGAAGAGGCAAAAGGCTCAACACCACTAGCACAACATAGAACAACCGAAAAAACTTGACTAGATCCTCAAGAAGAGGCAACGGCTCAACACATCTAGCAAAAACAGCTTAAACTCATAACTCGGAGTGCAACTCCCCCCTTGACAAATGCATCCTCACCAATGAACTCTCCGGATTTGTGGATGTTTCTCCCCCTTGTTGGCACATGCACTTATCAAGATTGAGACAAAAGAGGCGCAAACTCCCCTCAAATCATGCCATGAAAGAAATGCAAAAGGTAGAGCTTCACAAGTATAGCAATTTGAGTACATAGATGATCTAGCAAGTATGGCAAGTGTATAGCAAAAGGCACAAGACAAAACCAATGCTCAAGCTGATCAAGTGGTACGGAATATGAAACATAAGCATTTGATCAGGTGTTGGGCATTTTATAAAAGGTGTCCACCAAAAAGAATAGCACCTTGCACATATAAGCAGGAGATCAAAACAAGTGCTAACACATGTATACAAAAGTGAACTACCCCATATAACGGTCACACATCATGTCTCAAAGATACACTTAACAACACTTGTTACTACAACATTGATCAGATTTAAAACAGTAGTTAACAAGGTTTTATTTAGACATGTGTAAACGAGAGGATCAAAAACTGTCCGCCAAAAAGATTGTTTTTATCATGTTTTTTCAACCACGCCGAGTTCATCCCTTAGTGCAAGTGGGAAGCTATCTCGTCACGAGTGGTTGTGGACTAGCACTACAATGCCCAAGTTCATCTCACTCGAATGAATGAGAAGCAATCTCGTGACATTGCCGTGGGACAAAAGAGATCCAACTCAAAAGCTTTTCATCATTTCTTAGCTTAGACATCAAGTTTTAGCACAAGATTATCAAGAGATCCGAGCTAAGTGAATGACTCAAGAAACATGAGACATAGCAACTCAAGCATACACATGAAAGCAACAAGGTTCTCACAAACCTACACATGCTAGTTGCCATCTCAAAGGTGAACAATTTTCGAGTTGCATCAAGATTTAAGCAAGTTCATATTATAAAACAGCTTAGCTCATAACATGTAACAAGTGATCGAAGAAGCCTAAGCCGCAAGTTCCAAGTGACATACACAAGTCATACTAGCAAGAGCATGAATGTAATAAAAACTGCTATAGTCATGAAGCTCAATAAAGGTAATATGATACATGATGATATGCAATACGATACACATGTAAAACCAAAGAAACAAAAAGCAAAGAAGAAAGCCAAAGATCATACTATACATCAAAATACGGCTACCCTACTCTAAAAAGGGTAGCAAATGCCCAACTCCGCTCTCAAGTGGGCAACTCGGGTTTGATCGAGGGGCTTTGTGAAGATATCGACAAGTTGTTCATGGGTTCTCACAGTGAAGGTCTATGTCTTCTTTCTCTTGGTGATCTCTCAAGAAGTGATATCGGATCTCAATGTGCTTGGTTTTTGAGTGGAGTACTTGGGTTCTTAGCAACGCTAATGGCACTAGTCTTCACCGAAAAGAGGCACTTTCCTAAAGTTCAACCCATAGTCTCTCAAGGTAGCAACCACCCAAAGCAAGCGAGAACAACACCCAAAGCCAGCCGACATACTCGGCCTCACAAGTGGATTGGGAAATAGAAGACTGCATTTGCGAGAAGACCAAGAGATCAACGACGAACCCAAAAACTCACAAGTTCCCGAAGTGGACTTTCTCTTAATTCGATCACCCGCATAATCGCATCGAATAACCCGAAAGAGAAAGAGATGAAGAGGTCGAGTACCATAGACCAAGCTCGGGAGTGAAGCGAAGGTATCGTAAGATGCGTTTGGACCCGCCTGCCCGATGCGAAGTGCGCGGTGAAGACCGGAAGCGTGCGCAAAGGCGACGGCGAACCGGATGTCGGGCCTTGTCGCCATCAGGTACAAAGAACGACCCGATCATGCTTGCGGTACTCCTTCCCGGTCCACGACTTCTCCTTCTAGATCGACATCCAAGGCGTCGTGGTCGACATGGGAGTTTGAAGTGGCTTGGCATCACCCATGTCGAAGCGCTTCGAAGATCCTTCGTGTACTTGCCTTGATGTACAAATGTCCCTACTCGAGTTTGCTTGATTTGCAAACCGAGAAAGAACGTCGCTCACCCATCATGCTCATCTCGAACTCCCCGCTCATCATATCTGAAAACTTTGCAACAAGAGCATGTGACGAATCACCAAAAATGATGTCATCGACATAAATCTGCACCAAGAGAGTGTCACTACCATGCTTGAGGAGAAACAAGGTTTTGTCAACCGACCCCATGGTAAAACCCTTGCCCAGCAAAAAGGACTTCAGTCGCTCATACCACACTCTCGGGGCTTGTTTGAGACCATATAGGGCTTTGTGGAGTTTAAAGACATAATCGGGATGCTTGGGATTTTCAAAACCTGGGGGTTGCCTCACATACACCTCCTCATCTATGTACCCATTCGAAAAGCACTCTTTACATCCATCGATACGGCTTGAACCCTTTCGAAGCCGCATAGGCTAGGAAGATCCTAATGGCTTCTAAACGGGCAAGCGGGTGCAAAGGTTTCCTCATAATCTATCCCTTCTTTCGACGGTACCCCGAGCAACCAATCTAGCCTTGTTTTCACCACAACCCCATCCTCACTGTTTGTTCTTGAACACCCACTTGGTTCCTATGGGATGACACCGAGGTGGAGGTGGTACTAAAACCCACACTTGGTTTCTCTCAAAGTTCTCAAGCTCCTCATGCATGGCATTTACCCAACTGACGGATCGCTTAATGCCTCAACCACTTCTTTGGGTTCGAAATTTGCAACAAAAGCGGAGAATGTGCAAAGTGCGAAATCTCATAAGATCTCGTTGCGAGTGACCCGCTCATTTATGTTACCGATCATGGTTGAAGGAGGATGGCGATTTCGAATGTGTCGCGGTGCTTCTCTTGATGAAGATGCCTCCCCTTCAACAAGTTTGGAGCTTCCTCGTGTGCGACTGGAACAAGCCGAGGAGCCTCGTCGTACGGTCCCCATGTGGTAGAAGATGTGGGAGTGGGGCCGTCAACGGAAGTAGTCGTCGCAGGTCAATCCGGGGCGGCGGTGGAGTCGGCTCGGGATCACCCCAATCAAGCATCATCCTGCTCCTCCTCCACAAAGATGCTCTTGTTCATCTCCTCATCACTCGCACTCTCAAAGACGGGAGAAGAACAAGGTGCGGTCTCGTCGAAGGTGACTTCACAAGTCTCCATGACACGGTTAGTTTCAAGGTTAAGTACTCGATAAGCATGCGAATGAGATGCATAACCAAGAAAAATCCCATCGAAGATCTCGATTCAAATTTGTCTAAGTTTCCCTTCTTCAAGATAAAGCACTTGCGGCCAAACACACGAAAATGGCTCACTTTGGGCAAACGACCAAACCGCAACTCATAAGAAGTCTTCTTTGTAAAAGCTCGAAGGAAGATGCGATTTGAAACATGACAAGCCGTGTTGATTGCTTCGGCCCAATAGCGCCTAGGAGTCCTATGCTCATCAAGCATCGTCCGGCCATCTCAACAAGGGTCCGATTCTTGCGTTCAACAATCCCATTTTTTGTGGGACATATGGCGAGGAAAACGATGTTCAAGACCTATGGATGAGCAAAAGGTCTCAAAACGAGTATTCTTGAATTCAGTGCCATTGTCACGCGAATAGCTCGCATGGCATGCTTTGGTAACTCATTTTGCAACCTTAAGATCAGGTCATGAACATGAGTAAAAGCCTCATCTTTGCTTTCCATGAAAAAGACTCATGAATAGCGAGAAAAGTCATCAACCACAACCAACACGTACCACTTTCCACCATCTGACCGGACCCGAGCTGGACCTACAGTGTCCATATGTAAAAGCTCGCCGGGCCCCTTGGTCATCACTTGGTTCACGGGAGGTTGAGAAGCTGCAATCATCTTCCCATGACGGCACGAATGACAAACAAGATCCTTCTCAAACTTGAGCTTAGGCAAACCCCGAATTAGATCAAGTGAGCTCAATCTTGCAAGCAAGTCGAAACTCAAGTGACCAAGTCTGCGGTGCCACTTCCCCGAAGAGCTCGAGGAGGAGTTTGCCATTAAACAAAGCGGCGGGAAAGACCAAATGAGCGAGAAAAATCAGCATGAAACACTTTCCCAAAAGGCACAATCTTGCAAACGAGGTTCTCCCGAGCATCAAGAACACGACAAAGTCTTGGCTTAAACCGAACCTCAAAACCGTCATTAAGAAGCTAAGAAACAAAGCGAGATTGAAGTGCAAATTTGAAACCAAGGCCACATCCTTAAGCACAAAGTTCTCATTCGGACGGATGGACCCACGTGAAAGCACTTTACCCTTCTTGTTATCCCCAAATGTAATGTATTCACTACACTTCATTTGGGTGAGGCCGGAGAACCATTTTGAGTTCCCGGTCATGTGTCGAGAGCAACCGGAATCAACTAGCCACGTGTTCTCCGGCCCTTCATCCTGCATCAATAGCGAGACATGGGATGAGCAAATGATCCAACACTGGGGTTAGTAAACTGAGGAGAAAACCAGTGTTGGCTCATTTGCCCACGAGAAGTGTTAACAAAAGCATCATGCATGCCATGTCCCATTTGAGTAGAGCGATCACCACGACGAGAAAAACGTGGTCCGCTCATCCTGTAAGACTGAAAGCCACGGTCACGAGATCCAAGGTCATAAGAAAAACCTGAACCCCACCGGGCACGACCACCTCGTGGTCTCACACCTTGAGGCCTAGGTCCTTGAGGTGTTGCACCTCTTGGCCTCGCACCGTGCCTCGGAAACGTGGAGCAAACACACCATGAGTAGAGTTATGGAAAAGCTCATACTCATGCCGCTCATCTCTCTTCCTCCGAAAGCGCAGAACTCAAACAAGTGACCATCATGGTGACAATAATCACGGTGATACACCTCTCTCTTGGGTGGTGGTTTACTCACTCTCTCATGGGTATGGGTCACTCTTTGGGTTTGCTTGTTCTTTGGAGGGTTTAATAGAGATGTCGGGAAGTGTGTCAAGTGGGTTCCTTAGGTGGTTTGGCTTGGGAGTCCACACTTGTTTTGGAGGTGAAGCTTTGGGAGGTTCCTCAAACACACCATCTTTCACACTGGGCTTGTTAGGCTGAGGTGGAGTGATTTTGATCAACTTGGGAGTAGTGAAAGGCTTGGTGGATTTCTCGGATGCACTCATACCACTTGTGTTCACCAACCTTACCAAAAACATTTTCACCCTTCCCACCTGTAGCAAAGCCTAATCCCGTTGTGTCGGGTTCCCCTCTTGAACCGACTCATCATCATGCCAAGCCGCGGTTCACCGCAAGACAACCAACCGAGCATGGACCGAAGATTTGTGATTTCTTTTTCGGCCCTTTTCTTGTCATGCCTACAAGAGTCTAGTTCTAGTTCCAAAGCTTCACAACAAGCACATCTAGAAACTTGACTAGTTTTCTCTAGCATGGCAATCCTAGTCATTTTCTCACCTAGCTCGACTTGACTCATCACAAGATTTGCAAGGATTCACGAGAGACGAGACTTAGCCTTAACCTCATCAAGCTCATCTACCAAAGCCACATACTTGGGACCGCACATCAGCTAGGTTTGCCATATGAATGGCACAAGCATCACATTCGGACTTATCGAGATGTGCACCGTCTCCTAACGAGACTCTAGCTCTTTGACAAAGACAAGCAACCACTTAGCCTTGAAATCTTTCCTCTCACGACGGCAAGCTTAAGCGAGCATCTTGTCTAAGCAAAGTGGTAGTCAAGCTATCAACCTCGGCGGCAAGAGATTCGGGAGTTTGTTCTACCTCGGGCTCGGTGTCGTCGTTCTTCTCAATGCTTGGAGTAGACTCATCGAGCGCCATGGTGCAGATAGCCTCCGGCTTGGAGTCGGCCGAAGAAGCACGGCCCGTTGAACTTGTTCTCGACCTTCCGCTCGGCCTCATCATCACTTGGAGGAGAGCCGCGTCGGAGTCGTCGTCGAGATCGTTGAGGGATGCGAGGAAAGCTCGGCCGCCTTGCCTCTTGCTTCTCAAAGTACTTCTTCTTGACGGCTTCCTTGTCGAATCCTCCCTTGTACTTGTACTTGTACTTGGGTGCGGAGGACTCGTGCTTGTCCTTGCGCTTCTTTGTAGTCGTTCTTGTTGTTGTAGTGGTTCTTGTCGGCCTTGGGACGGTTGGCGACGTAGTGGTCGGGATCTCCACACCCGAAGCATCCTTGCTTGGTGATGCCACGCCGGCGATTCAAACGGTTGTTGTGAAACCGTGAGAACCGGCTAATCACCAAGGCGAGCTCGTCGTCCCCAAGAGCCTCCATACGCTCCTCTGTAGGCGAGACCAGAGAAGACGGGGCAAAAGATAGTTTGTGAAGGGTTAGTCAAAGAACTTGAACCTCCTGTACCGAGACCAAAGCCATGGTAGGGGCGAGACGGATTTCGATCCTCGCTGCGTCGGTGGTCAATCTCGGTGGACTTGAGCTTCCTGAACAGCTCATCCACAGTGAGAGTCTCATAGCCGGGCGATTCGATGATCGTCGAGACCTTTACTTCCCAAACCCTCCGATCTAGAGCATATAGAAGCTTAAGCGCTCTCTGATGATCGTCATAGGGCATCTGAGGGTTGTTTACCCTCATCTTGTTCACTATGGTTTGAAAGCGAGTGAACAAAGAATCAATAGATTCACCATCGGTTTGAACAAAGTTCTCGTACTCTCTCTTGTGTGTCTCATAGAGTTTGGTCTTGACATGGGCAGTACCCTCATGATATTTCAGTCTAGACCGAGATCTCTTGAGCGATGCACATCGAAACACGCTCAAATTCTTAAATAGAAAGAGCGAGAAAACAAAACAGTTCGCGGTGTTGTTCGCCTTGTGTTGGTCGTCGTGCTTGGTCAACACGGGCGGCAAGTGCCACGTAGTCCGCATTCTCACGAGATCTCCCAAACACGCGAATCAATCCCTTGGAGATGCGCCGCATGCGGATCTTCCAATAGGGATAGTTCTTGCCATCGAAGTGCGGTGGCTTTCCAAGCCCACGGTTCTTCATGGTGTCGCCTTCGGGGATCACGGACCGATTAAGGTGAAGTGATCCTTAACCGGCTCTGATACCAATTGAAGGACCGGATACGGCGACCAGAGGGGGGTGAATGGGAGCCTCAAATTTCTCACGAAATATTTGGCCACTGTCCCAAGTTCAAACCCCAAGAAGTAAAACCCCTAAATCTAAAATACTCGCACCAACGGGTGATGGGAGTATCTAGATAAATTCTTTGAATTGAGAGGGACCCAACGCAACAAACGGTTTATGAATCGAGTACGAACAACCCATTGTGCACAAAACAAGGAATCGAACTAGAGAAAATTCACTCGAAAAATCAGCGAGATAATTCGTTCATCCATCTCATCAGCACAAAGCCAAACTGAAAGTGCCACTCGGGCCTAGATATTGTTCGAGTTGGCCTGGTCGATGGTCCTGCAGTTTATGAACGACAGACCAAAAGAAATAGCCACAGCAAAAAGCTTTGGAACCAAGTGGCTAGCTTTTTCTCCAAATAAAATCAAGCAAGTATAAATCTCCCTCCTTTGCTCACGACAAATACATCCTGCAATCAGACAAACACAGAGCACGAAGGCTCTCTATCCCAGACAATCAAATGAGCTGCAATCACATGATGCTAGAGCCAAGGAAATTCATACGGCAATAATTGCTTTGGAATCACATAACTAGTTTTTATTTCGTCTACATTAACTAGTTTTTATTTCGTCTACCATATTTTTTTTAAGGACCAAGAATGCGGATGGTGTGAGTCAGCTTCGTGCTTGTGCTTGTGTGGTGAGCCTCCGTGCCCATCTTTTCCCACAAAGTGCCCATCATCCCAGTGGCGGCAAAGCCCTAAAATTTCAAAATCAATGGCCAAGAGCCCCAGGGCGGGCGGCACCCGCCGTGGTGGCCGTTCCCCCACAAGAAAGCCCCCACCGCGCCGCGCCAAGGAGGCGGCGGCGGCGGCGGCGGCCCCTTCCTCCTCCGCTGCCGCCGACATCGAAGACATGGCTCCTGCGGTCCCTGGGGCCGCCGCCGCCGCGCCCGCGGCGCTGCGCGCGCAGCTGCTCCGGTGGTACGACTCGCACCGCCGGGACCTGCCGTGGCGGTGCGCGAGCGGCAGCGGCGGCGAGGAGGAGCGGGCGTACGCGGTGTGGGTGTCGGAGGTGATGCTGCAGCAGACGCGGGTGCCCGTCGTCGTCGGCTACTACGAGCGGTGGATGGCGCGGTGGCCCACCGTGCGCAGCCTCGCCGCCGCTACGCAGGAGGTGAGCAATTACTCGGTAAATTGGGCAAAGAGAAGAAAAGGCGTTTTTTTTGGAGGGCAAGATTCGATCTTTGGCCCCCGAGATTTTGTGGGGTAAATGGTAATTGAGTTCTTGGTTCGTGGATTGATGCTTGCCGCAGGAGGTGAACGAGATGTGGGCGGGTCTTGGATACTACCGTAGGGCTCGATTTCTGCTTGAGGTGAGTTGTGCTCGTAATGGATTGATTGATGGCGAATGACTGGGGCATGTGAATTGGAAGATTGACGCTTGCTTGCCAACCTTAGCTGCTGTGCACGTTACCTGTTTGATGTTTTGCCTCAGAGAGCCTGGAACATTAATCCAGAGTTCCATTTTCCTTAAAATGAAGGAAAGGAAATCTGATTAGTAGTTCATCATTTGCTTTGCGTTTGAAATGATTTTGAGATGTCAAGATATTGATATTTTGTGCAGTTTGTCAGGAATTTGGCCTTTTGCGTGGCCTTCCTCTCTTGTTATTTAGTTTCCAGCTTATATAAGTTACCTTGATTTTAACAGTTTTATACTCTATATAACACTATAAACCAAGATTTCCATAAGTTCCCTGTTTGAGGTTTTGCCTCAGAGAGCTTGCAAGATTATTTCAGAGTTCTGTTTTCCTTGAAATGAAGGAAAGGAAATCTGATTAGTAGTTCATCATTAGCTTTGCATCTGAACTGATTTTGGGATGTCAAGATATTGACATTTTGTGTTGTGCAGTTTGTCAGGAATTTGGCCTTTTATCTGGCCCTCCTCTCTTGTTCTTTGGTTCCCAGCTTATACGAGTTACCTTAATTTTAACAGTTTTGTGGTCTTTATTTAACACTATAAACCAGGAATGAAGGATTTCTATCTATGGTTAATGGCCGATCTTATTTATGATGGAGAAACAGGGAGCAAAGCAGATCATTGAAAAGGGGGTGTTTCCTCGCACAGCATCAGACCTCCGTGAGGTTCGTGGCATTGGGGATTACACAGCTGGAGCAATCGCTTCAATTGCCTTCAACGAGGTTGTTCACGGTTTAGCAATGCGTCAATTAGTGTGTGCATTCTCTTTTCCTCTTTTTGAACAATTCTGTGACTTCTCTTTCATTATTATAGGTTGTCCCAGTTGTGGATGGAAATGTTGTACGAGTGATCAGCAGGCTTTACGCCATTGCTGACAACCCAAAGGAATCCTCAACAGTGAAGAGATTCTGGTAGGCAGCACTATTCTTCTTGTTTGACAACTTATAGCGCTGTTTGGTTGATCCATCAACCTCTCACTCCTTACTTTTTGTTTGATTTTTGGAATGGAATGGGCTGATCCACCACCTTCCTCATCCCTCACAAGCTATTATAACTACTATAAGCATGAGGGATGAAAACTTCATCGAAATTCATGGGCTAAACTCATGATCAACCATTTCATCTAGAATGTGGTGGTTCCTCAAACCAAACACCCCACAATTTATCTTGTTAGTTGATTGTTCATGGTAGTGTTTACTATAATATTGGATTTTTTCTAGTAAAATAACACCATGTACTGTAGTTTGTCCTACATTTTCTTTTTTGCACTACAATAGACCTGAGTAATCTGTACATTGTGATGTATCATCAATTGAAATGAACATGCACATATTTAATCTAATTTACCCTTCAAAAAAATATTTAATCTAATTTAAAATCTTGATTTGAATGTTCGAACCCCTCGTAACCTCAGTACAGGCTGTATGAATAATTGTACAGACATTGATTGATACTGATTCATCTGTAATCACATTGTCTTGCTGTGAATCCAATTCTGAATTGGAAACCTTTACACCAATCTCAGAGCTTGCACAATGTACATTTTTCATCATAGGGAACTTGCAGGTCAGATGGTTGATCCTTTGAGACCAGGAGACTTCAACCAAGCAATGATGGAATTAGGAGCAACATTATGTAGCAAGACAAAGCCTGGTTGCTCTGAATGCCCAGTCTCTAGCCACTGCCAAGCACTTGCACTTTCAAATGAAAATTCATTGGTCCAAGTTACAGACTTCCCACAAGTGGTTCCAAAGGCCAAACCTCGGAGAGATTTTGCTGCTGTTTGTGTTGTTCAGATTGCACAAGGCTTGGAGGAAGAGGCACCAGACGCAAAGGACAATAACAATCTCTTTTTGCTGATCAAGAGACCAGAGGAGGGCCTGCTTGCAGGGCTCAGGGAGTTCCCACTGATCCTTGTGGACGAAGGGAAGACCGATTTTCAGAACAGGAGGAAAGCAATGGACAAGTATTTGTCGAAGTTGCTCAGCATCGACGTGGGACAGAGATCTGACGTGATCTTCCGGGAGGATGTTGGTGAGCATGTCCACATTTTCTCCCACATTCGCCTGACAATGCATGTGGAGCTGATGATAATTAATCTCAAAGGTAGAGTTTGTTGGTTTTCATCACCAGAAAAAAAAGCAATCTTTTATCCTTGTTTTACTGTGAATCTTGCTTGCTAACTAACTACAATGTAGATGGTGTGGATCGACTGTGCAAAAGGGGTGCTGATAGCACAAAGTTGAAACTTGTCAACGAGTCCTCCGTGGAGTCCATGGGATTAACGTCTGGTATTCGGAAGGTAACTCCAACTGTAGCATTTATACAATATGAAATTGCATTAAACTCAATCAAGACTAATATGTGAGCTTCAATACAGGTGTACAACATGGTCAGGGCTTTCAAGGAGAAAAGGCTCCCTGTATCCGAGAAAGGTCATGTACCCACGAGGAAAAGGACTAGACGGTTAAAGTAGTAACCGAAGCAATTAGAAAGTAGAGTAAGGACTAGACGGTTAAAGCAAGCAACCTAAGCAATTAGGGAGTAGAAACCAAGATCAGTAAAACATGCAACTTCTGAATCTGAAGTGCTGATTTCTATTTTTGTGCATGTATGTGGCGTGAACTCCAAAACTGCTAATTGTTGAGGTTCGCTGGAAGAAAGAAGGCAACTCTCAGTACTCTAGTTTATCGTGCAATTTTACTGCATTGCTACGCGTTGTTTTGTTCCATTTGGGTCCCTCTTCTGCCTTACACATATTTTTTTTTTTTTTGAATGTACTGCCTTACACATAATTGTCTTGACCATTTTGACTTCAGGTGGCGAGCTTAATAATATCATCTGGATGAACAGAAGCGACGTGCAATTGCATTCTTTAACATGTTGTAATCAGAACAATTGCATTCAACCAGTGATGATATTGTTTGTCCAATAACATATTGGTACAAACCTACTGGACAGGTTTCAATTCAATAGTTCGTTCGGTGATTACAGTCATCTACTGGAGCTTTGCTCAAAACAGTAACAAGTACAACATTCATATTAAAATCCACATTGTTGAGTCCCATGGATGGTGCCATTGTGCTTTATATCAACCAAAGCAGATCATTCTTGGAATGGAGTGAGATCGATCTTGAATGGCTTCTTTCCCTTGGTAATTCGCTTCACATAGAAAGGTCAAAAAAAAAAAAAACATAAGATCAATTTACTGAGATTTGGCAATATACTGACGGATATCAAACTTACAGCGATTGCAATCAATTCCTCCAGTAGCTCTTCCAAATTGCGCAATGGCTAAGAAAGAAAGGAGAGCAAAGAAATAGTGTTGGGTTATATGATAACTCAATGCTAAATAAAGTGGAAAAGATTGCACGAATGAACTGGATTATACCCATTGAGTTGGGCCATCGCATGGTGCATTCAAGGGATCATCGTGTACCTGTGGGATTATGCAATAAAATAGATTTAGTTTAGACAATTTTGTTTAATGTTGAGCATAAGAGGATATTATGTTAAAAGAAACGACAGAGCATCCACATTTCTTTATTTTTGCATCTCTTTACCTCCATGAAAATACCATCAACACCAACAGCAACAGCAGTCCTAGCAATGCATGGTATTAGTTCTCGTAGCCCCCCACTTGCAACACCTCCACCGTCAAGCTTACAAAATAGAACACAGCAAGCCCCAATTTAACTAAAACAAACACCAGCAAAAACAACAACGAATTCAATATAAAGTTGTGATAAAAATTAAAACAACTAATGTTTTGGTGGCTGGTTTTTATAGTAAGTAAAAGTTCAACATAATATTGAGACTGCTAAACCTTAAAATAGATTTGAAGACCCAAAATTTGGACATTACAGATTCTTGTGATTGTGGTTATTACATATATAGAGAGATAAGACCATGACTGGAACAGCGTAGCACTTAAAAAGCTGCATGCAAGTTTATATCAAGTAGCAATTGGTGAAGATACCTTTCTTCCAGCCGGTTGCTGTAGAGCATGTGTTACATCAGCTACCTGAAATACATATTAGTGATGATCTGTAATCTACAACATAGTTGTGAATAGTTACCACATAGTGGAAATGTGGGATCAAGAAAGGTATAATAGAAAAGGAAAACGAGAAGCAGAAAATGGCAAACCACAAAAGAGTCATGGATATTAATAAAATGGAATTTTTCCTAAGGCATCAGATAGAAATACAACCACTTTCCGGTGAATGTAAAAAAGGCTTGATCTTAAATTGTTTTTGTCCAAGATTGGCGAAATGGTATTCAGTACTAACATTCCTTGTTAACATCTGTGTCTTTTGGTTGCAAGATGAATGTTTATCTGAATTAATTAAGATTTAAAATCAACAAAGCACAGCAGTCATCTGCATCAACTTTGCATGTCAAAACAACTGCACCAGATTAGAAGAAAAGAAAAGGCTCAATGCTAACACAGTTAAATTGACACAAAGGAGTCATCATTCCCATTACAATGATCAGGTTGCATCTATGTAAGATTTAAATATTAACTTGATTCGTTTCTATAGTTGATCCATGATTTGAGACTTGTGCAATGCCAGAAATATTGATAAGCTAGATGGAAGTGTTCGATCAAGAACATAATAGATGGCTCCACACAGCAGGTGAATTATGCAGTTAGGAATGAGAGCAAGGTTCCAATACTTACAACTGGGCAGTTGGCTTCCCTCAGCCACTCAAAGTTCCTTGGGTCAACAATTAGATCATCTGTGTGTTAATTGCAACAAATGTCAGTCTTCATGTAGCAGTGCAGAAATAACTAATAATGAAGGAAGTGATAATATGAGGTGTGCAGAAATAACTAATAATGAAGGAAGTGATAATATGAGACGGTTAGTGCGCTGCTGTGGAACTTCTGGATGCTTCTTCTTGAGCTGCAGCTTGATCTCCAACCACAGCTCCAGAAGTGACGGTATCAATTACTTTGTTGCATGTTAAATAATCTGAAGGCAACCCTAATCTCTCACGACTTCAATTGGTGAATTAATAAATTGATTATCAGTGACATCACATATTTCAAGAAGCATTCATCCCTCTAATGCTACTTGGCGCATAGTCATTCTACAACCCTACAACATGTACCTACTCTCCTTAGTGGCAATATCCTAGAACAACATCAACGATTAATTGTTCTCCCTTTTTCATGTTTATTAACTAGGCAATAAACAGAAAAGAAAGAGCAGAAGATGCCTTAACTGTAGCCAAACATGGTACCACGCTCGCAGACCATCACATTTGGATTTCCAGCAAGCCTTACTTTCTCTGCAGAGTTCTCCATAACCTGGAGATGTAAACGTTCACTTTGATAAGCAAATGCAAAAGTAAAACAAGTAAATCTGGTAAATAATTAGCTTCAAGCCTTAACCAGGAAGTAATTCTATAAGAACGTCCTCAAAATTGTGTATCTTGTCAAAAATTGTTATAGTAATATGAAGGCGACATATGTCTGGAACTCTGGATAATGTCTTTCCATTAAAAATATCATACAAATATATGCTTCAATGGGAAGGTCATATGAAGAAACATGCACTATAACTCAACAAGGAGAAATTAATGGATTATCATAGATCAGATAGGGACGGATGATGTCATTTTTTTGTTAAATTTCATGTTGTCAGCTGCAGTAATGCGAAAATTCAACAAACTTGAGCCAAATCAGTTCAGAATTTGAACAGACTCAATTAAAATTTCCAAGTAAGAGCAAATAGTTCCACATTTTTTCAACATTGCATCTCATTCATAACAATCAAGTAAGGAACTTTACCAAACTGCTATGAAAAGTAGGACTAAGGACACCATGGAATGTTTGTTACTTTGTACAACAGTTAACAGCACCAAACCTTTTTAGGGTAATAGTTTAAATACTAAATTAGTAATTAGATAAAATTTCTTCTATTCAAATTTCAATTATACTACCAGCTTGTAAAATGCAACTTACAGAAGGCGCACAGAATTGTCCTTTCTTGATGTTGATAATTTTTCCAGTCTTAGCAGCGGCCACAAGAAGATCAGTCTGTTATCATAGTATATGTTTGCATTAGAGATGCAGAACATGGTATAAATATGCAGAGTCATGCTTAAATATATTTATTTATATATGAAATAACTGTTATCAGCCACAGAAAATCCTTTCATTCAAAATTGTACCTGGCGACAGAGGAAGGCTGGAATCTGTATAATGTCAGCAACTCTTCCTACAGCTTCACACTGATTTAATGAAATAATTAGGAACCATGTATCTCTTTAGAGAAAATAATATGCAGCAGGAGATTGTGATTTGATAAAGGGCAATGCAGGTAATGTGCAGTTAGCAATAAGATGGGTTGTTTGATTAGAATAAAGTGGGCAATCGTGTTATTAGGTTCCATATATGCTCAGAAAAGTAACAGCTCACCTCTCAAATTAAGTATGAAATTATGAAAAGCAGATCCAGGTATGAGTACAAATCCAGGATTTGAAATGAAACCAAACCATTTGATAGCTTCAATTGTGTAGAGAACTAGAGATGCCTCTTAAAAAAGGAGAAAAAAGTGCATGGGGTCAAAAGTTTCTTTCTGACTATCATATATGACTACACAAACACAACATGAATAGTGGTACCTAGTATGAAACAGAGAATCATTTGCCAGTTTCCTTATGAGCTTGGAATGAAACAACCGGAATGAATTTGTTCACAAAATTACTTAAGAACAAGAAACACGTTTTACAGTACAAAATGTACAAAGAAAACATGATCTGGTGCAGAATCAAGACAAATCAAGCATTAACACAGAAGAAGCTCTTGGTGAATTACCTGGTGGCTTTCGTGCACATCGGTGACTACCGGAAGGTCATATGTTGCTTTCACCTTTTCAAGGATCTGACCAAAATTGGAAATTGAGAAACAATTATAATGTGAACACACTATCGCACATGAAAAGCTGTGTGAACAATTAGGTACATATATACACATCACACAGGCCATTAGTACTTGAACAAATCCCAAGATATGGCTAATTGTCAAGTTTCTCCTGGAATCTCAACCTAGGCCATTAGGCCGAAATAACGATATACCACTAGTTATTTGAACAGGTAATTCTAACTGTCCAACCGCTTTCCATAATTCAGGTAGTCACCGATGCCAAAAGTATGGCCAATTTTTAATAATCATATGAATTGCAGAGAACAAAACTAGTGTCACATAAGAGAAACAGTGTGGCTTGACATGAACTTGCACATTGTAGTGAAGACCAACGTAATCAAAACAAGGAAATGCCTAGTCTGAAGGACAAAACATGCATCACCTTTAGACCTTCTTCAAGACCAGGACCACGAAACGACTTTGACGATGTACGATTTGCTTTATCGAAGCTGGACTTGAACACAAGTGGAATTCCAAGCCTGTCATGGAGAACGAAAGGCAGCAGGGTAGGTTTAATTTAGCCCCAGTTCTTTTTTTGTTAGAGAAACAAAGAGACTGATCCCAACTTGGTGCTCACTTGGTTGTGATTCCTTTAATGTGTTTGGCCATCTTCAGGACATGCTCCTCCGATTCAATCATGTTGGGACCGGCCAGCAAGAAGAACGGCTTGGCAGCCTGTTGGTTAAAAAACATACACAGTACATAATACATGAGCACACTAGTTGTCGCCTATATCATTCATGTGAGGGCAAACGAAGAAACTGCCACAGACACAACACTCTCACTGTCGACATTCCTTTTAACCAGAAAAATATACACTGCTTGGAATTCCACTGTACGTGCTCAAATCCTCAGATCCACTCGAACAAGGCAATAAGATTTGCCACCACATCGCAGCAGAAACAAAAGGGGCAAGAATCTAAACCCCGAACAGCCCGCAGGCTGATCGACGAAATGCCGCAGCCAAGATGACGGTGAGAACTACAAGAGCAACTAGCGGGGCGCACCTTGAGCGAGTCGAACAGCGCCACGGGTGGAGCCTCCATTGTCACGTTTCTTCTTCTTCCTCCCTGCGGGTGCGGCGGCACAACCAGAACATCAAGGCCCGTCCGGCGTCCGGGACAGTCCTAGAACCCCCAAGAACACGAGAAAGAAATGCAGCAGAGTCACGGGAGGGCCCGGTGAAGAGCACGAACCTGGGTGAAGACGAGAGATGCGAGCACCGGAGCGGAGCGGAGCGGAGCGGCAGAGGCAGAGCAGGGGAGGAGAGTGGAGCCTGCCTGAGCGGAGGACGAGGATGACAGCGACGGGTTGGCTGATTGAGATGGGCTCTAATGGGCCGTATGGACAGGCCGGAAATCCTATGGGCCGGACGGTCGCAGGCTCAGCCCAGCCTAGCCCACACTATCGCCGGCCAGGCAAAAGGGCACACCACATCGTCGTGCATCTCTCGCCCAAACCATTTCCCGAAACCAGAACCCTCAGCCATTTCGCCGGCGATGGCGGAGATCGTCGCCGCCGGGCCCGGAGCCCGGGCGCCGCCGCCGCTCCCCGACCACCTCGTGGAGGAGATCCTCGTCCGCGTCGCCTCCCCCGCCGACCTTGCCCGCGCCGCCGCAGCGTGCGCCTCCTTCCGCCGCCTCGTCGCGGACGCCTCGTTCCGCCGCCGCTACCGCTCCCTCCACCCGCCGCTCCTCCTCGGCGTCCTCACGGCCAAAAGATTCCTGCCCGCCGAGGCGCCCCACCCCAACGCGCTCGCCGCGGACGCCCTCGTCCGAGCCGCCGACTTCTCCCACTGCCGAGAAACCGGCTGGATTTACTGCGATGCCCGCGGCGGCCGGGTTCTCCTGATGCGCTCTGCGGGCTGGGATAACCTCCCGGAACTCGCCGTGTGCGACCCCTTGACGCGGGGGCGCACGCAGCTGCCGACCATACCAGAGAGCCTAGTAGCCTCCGTACGGCGCGTGCTCATTGGAAATTTCCGGCTTTCTTTGTCCCTGCAGCAGACTACGAGGCGGCACAGTTCAGGGTGGTTGCCTGGACGTACTGCAAAGCGGCATTTGTCTACTCTTCGCTTTCTGGCACCTGGTCTGATGCTATTTCTATCGGTTCAAATGCGCCGGGCTTCGGCTTTGAATCACAATGCATGCTACATCTGGATCTGTGGCCCAGTTATGCGTATGGTTGCTTCTACTGGAAACTGGAATTTTGCGACAAATTGCTCAAGCTTGACGTTAACAGGATGGAATTCTCAGTTGTTAGCATCCCACCTAACCACGAAAATCGGGTTGTCGTTGTTGTGGAGGCTGGTGAAGGAAGGACTGGGATAATTTCTCGCTTCCGTAGAAGAATTCCTGAGCTTCGGCACTCTATTTGGCAAAATGAGGTTGGGAATGACAATGAGCATACAACAGAGACTGTAATCCCGCTTCCCTCTGATTATCACTGCTATTTTTTCGGTGTGGCAGAAGGATGTATTATCATAGTAGGCCGGGAGAAAGCTAGTGCTAGAATAGCGTTTTTCTCACTTAATATGAAGACATTGGAGATTGTCAGGGTATGTTCGATATCTGTTGAAGCTAACCACAAACTGGACCACTTCCGTTACACTCCATTTCTGTACTTCGGGTATCCACCATTCTTATCACCGAGAAGGATATGAAGTTGTAAGTCTTTTATTGTAATTTCAACTGCCCTTTTGCATTGTTCTTTAAGGCACTGTCACTTACTCCCTCTGTTCCAAATATAAGTGGCTTTTCTAGTAAAAGTTATGCATTAGACGTGTATATCTAGATGCATAACAAAAGTTATGTGCCTGCAGAAGCCTAAACAAATTATAATTTGGAATGGAGGGAGTACGTGCCATAGTAGGACTATGATTATTTTTGTTGTGTTCTTGTTTTGCCTATACACACTATCATGCATACTGTTGATTGCGGTTGCATCAAAATCTTCTCTAGGACTTTGTGGTCACTGTGTAGCGTGTGCTATTTGCCTCCTGCCAAAATGTATAGACTATTAGGATATTCTTGTTTGTGTTTTCACATGGTTTTGATGTATTCTGCTATCACAGAAACAAGCCTATCCAGATGACATTGTGCGTTTTTTCAACAATGAGTGCCACATCATTGGGACCTTGTACTATCACATGTGTCATGGAACATGTAACATACCTCTGTTCTCAATAAAATAAAAACAATGATTTCTCCACAAGCTGTGGGACACCAGCAAGAAGCATAAATTTTGCTTTACCCATGCTTCTTTCACAACTGTAATTGCATTCGTTATTGTCTAGTTGAGGTAGTGATCTGTCCCTTCATCAACTATATTTCCAAGCTTAGTTTCCTAAACATTGACTAAAGCATCATTATGACTTTATGAAATTTTTGGCATGCGTGGACATTCACATTTTTGGCTTGCCTGCTTGCATTATAGTGGCTCATTCAGTATATTGTGATCTTTCAATATATTGTGATCTGTAAGAGCATATGAACTGAGTTTTAGTGATGTTTTCTTCAACATTTTACTTTTTAGATTAACAAATATCATTTTGAGCTTACATAAATATGCTTGCTTTGGTTCAGCCTGATTGTCAGTACTCAGTAGTCATGTATATTTTGTTTCAGACCTTGGTTTAAGGCCATGATTCAGGTGGGCGCGCCGATACATAATACTGTTAAAATGTTTTTGCTTTGGTAATACAAAAGCGGGTGTATCCCTTTTCTCTAAAAAAAAAAAAATATGGCTTGTTGTATGTGCCAAAAACAACTGGCTCAGCCTAAACTTGAAAAAGAGGCCTTCGGTGGTTTTAATGGGCCTCTAGGGTATTGTTTCGCATGCATGTCCTTGGACTCGGTACTTGTTTGCACCCTAGTTATTGTAAGTAGTTTACTAATGCGTGTTCTGTTAATACTGTCTTGAAAATTTCTTATAAAGGCCAATAGGCAGTAAAGGGTGCACTTATTGTTAATGCGTGTTCTGCTAACTAGCTTAGATGTTAATTTCTCCAAATGATTTGTTAAAAGTGGCTGGGTGCTTACATCAGGCTAAAGAGTGTAACCTTCATCCCTCCCTTGCCACCAGACACACATACAAAATCATTATTACATTAATCCTAAGTCAAATTATTACATTAATCCCCACACACACACACATCCCTACCTGCAGGATCTCCCTGCCTCCCCAACTCCTCGGCTTGCCGATCCTCACCTCCTGTCATCCTCACAGCCCCCCTGATGTTGGATGTTACTGCCACCCTTCTCTGCAAGTGCAGTATGCAAGTCTGAATGATTCAAATCAAATTACCTCTGATTTCTGAATGTTTTCCAACTTCCTATGGAATTGAATCTGGGCATTGATGTGTTGCAATTTTTTATTAGTTTCTGATTAGTGGTTGTTCACTTGTGTGCTAGTACCTAGTAGCGCCTTTTAATGTTACGAAACTTTGCACTCTTTCAGCCCTGAATCTGCAACTCATGACAACCTGTACATGCTTTGAGCCTGGGTCGTCAATTTCAAAATGAACAATGAGTGTGAACCTGTTAGTGTGTGCAGAGCAATCCTACTAATGCTCTCAACATTTAGAGTTTTGTGTTTGGTGCCTTTTGGAACTTAGTGTTTGAGGGAACATTCCTTATATTTATTTCTTCTGTGTCATCGTAGATATTTGTGGTTGTAAGATAGCTTATAATGAAAAGCAGAGCATTATTTCATTTTTTTTTTTTTGATATCGTATAGTTGCATTGTTTTTTATTCTTATAACTCAAGGACCAAAGAATGGTGCATGACTGCATATTGTTAGGATTGGTTGCTAGTAAATTGTTGTCATTTTCTTTGATATTCTCCAATCTCCCATGCAAATTAGTGGTTTCAATGTATGGAGTCTGCTCTGGAGTCAGTGAAAAAAGCATTGTGATGCTCCTTACATTTTGATACTCTTTTGCAATGAACTTCAGATTTACTCACCCAAGTCCTCGCAAAAAAACATTTACGCATCTAAGATTATCAAAAAGTAATGGTTGCATTGCATCTGCAATGTTTTTTTTCCGCCTCTTGCAGGACTAAAACTGCATTCAAGGTGGTACCTTCTTCGGTGTCATGGTGATTTAGACATAGAGATGATGGTGAAGGTTATGATGGCAATGGCGATGCTGCTTATGTTCTACTAGTTTCTTAGGGGCAGTCCTTCAATCTTTTTATGTCCTCTGCAACTCTAGTTATCACTGGGTCTGGTCTGGTTATAAAACTTAGTTGGTCTGGTCTATGCATTTCAAAAGTACTCATGTTGTTGGGACACCTGATTTGAACTCCATATACCGAGACTCGAGTATCAGATTTGTCTGGTGACAATGATAATAGAAGGCAGATCATAGTTGTATTGAATGGCTATGCTATTTCTGTAACTGATTGAATTGTCGGAGATATCTGTTGCAATCGGATGCACATCAGTGGTTGTAAAAAGGGTGTATCGCACCGATTCACTAGACACAAGCTAGTACAATGGTATTAAAAATTCATGAGTTAAGGATCGGATCACATTAGACAGGTAGCCTGCTGCTTTCGATTGCTCCAGTTTGATGACACGACGATGGAACTTTGGTTGGGTCAGATTCATGCGCCCCAGGCAAAAATGGTGAACACGGAGTTTCATCCTAATTTCAGCTTTTTGCTTGCATCAGATGAGATTTATGCTTCTTCATCCAACGATCGAAGAGAACATGAGAGAATGTAAACAAACGCAAGAGATGAGTTAAGATGGAGACGTGATGAAAATAGAATCGTTATTGTGATACTATGAACCATGATATATGTCCCAAAGTCTCGGTAGAACATGTAGCAGTTGTTAGCCTTTTTTTGTCAAACATGGCATTCCTTGATGATCGACGAACATCAACAACTAGAAGTACCTGTTTTCCATCAGCTGTCGCTGCCGCTGTTGCTTTCAACTGGATATGCAATTCATATGCATATTTGATCTCTCCACTATGCAACGATTTAACATTGTATCTATCATATGAAATTATTTCATTCATGAACATAAAGGGCGTGTTTGGAGAAGGGCCTGGACGGTGGCTCGCGCTCCCGGGCTGCAATAGCTCGTGTTTAGTATCTGTGGCCCTGGCTTTAGAGTCCGTGTGCACGGAATTCAAAGCACGTCGGGCAAGGCTCCCGAGCAAAGGTACCCCCACCGTTTTCTGGCGGCCAGCTGCCCTTCTGCGCCCACGGAGGCAGTCTAGTTACCGCACCGCTTCCTCGTCACCAACCTTCTTCTCGTTAGACCGACTCCAACAAATAACCCAAACCTAAAAATACGTCTCCCATGTTACATTTGCATACCAAAACCACGCTCCAATGGATGACCCGGCACACACCACAGATTTTCGCCGCCCCACACGAAACGCACAATGCGTCCTTCTCTCTCCTCTACCCATATCTCTCGGCGCGTCGGCATGAAAAGGGGGCCGAAGCGGTAGTCTCGATGCGCGATGGCGGCGACGGTGGGCACGGCAGCGCGAGGAGGTCGACGACGAGCTCGTTGAGGCGCGCGAGGAGGTGCTCGTGGGCTCGTCGAGACGACATCGCGGAGCCGATGAGGCTCGCGGCCCTTGTGCCGCCACAAGCGCCGCATGTCGGCCCGGAGTCGCGACGCGGTGGATGCCGACCCGCTTTGGGCAGCGCGACGAGCATCTTTATGGTGGGCGGCTCCGCCCCGTGGCCCGCCTCGTCCGCTCCGCTCCGCCCATCTCGGGCCATGGCGGCAGGCCCCACGCCGCGTGGCCCCCTCGACCTCGCACGCGCGCCACCTCCGCCCGTCTCGGCCGCGGCGGCGAGGCACCGCACCGCCGGCTACTTCGTCTGCCGCATGCGCCCACCCTCCGCTGTCTCGACCGCGGCGGCGGGGCACCGTGCCACCGGCCACTTCGTCCTCGCGCGCCCACCTCCCGTTGCCTCGCTCGCGGCCGGCGGGGCACGGTGAGGTTGACGACCACGAGCTCGTGGCGGCGAACATGAAGCGGGCGCGGACGTGGCCATGAAGTAGAGGTCCTCGCGGGTGGCGCGGCGAGGCGAGGGATGGTTGAGACCGGGACGCGAAACTAGCGACGGAGAAGCCCGAGGGCAGCGAGCGGAGCAGATCTCAAGGAGGACCTCCGACGGAGAAGCAGTAGCGGGCCAAGGGCTGTGGTGGTCGAGCTCGCCGGTGAGGGATGGTCAACCAGGAATTTCGTCGCCATTGGAGGAAAGTGGGGCCTTTCTTTTTGCGTTCGCTATTAGAGTTCGCTAGAAAAGGGTGTGTTTTTCTTTCACCGTTCGTGAGCCAAACGCGAGTAGGTCTCAAGTTTGAGTCACATCTGTTGGAGATAGTCTTACCTCCACTGCGCCACCCAAACTTGCCACCGTCCCCGTTGGCCACAAGCACGCCGGGCTCCCGTGCGCCCCTAGCAGCGACCACGCTCCCGCCACCCGCACGGCGCGGTACTCTTCGCCTCCATTCAGACTCGCCATGGCCATGGTCGCCTCCGCGCGAGGCCCAACATGCCATGCCCGCGGCGCCGCTCCGGACGCGCCGTCGCCATGGCCATGAGCTCCGCTCTCCGGACACGACTCGCTTCTCGCCATGGCCACGAGCTCCGCCTCCAGCGCGCGCCGCTCCTCATGGGCGCGGCTCCGCCGACGCCCCACATAGTTTGAGGGGGTAATGTTCCCATGTTTAGGTCCGTGGTCCAAATCAACTCTTTTGTACAATCAAATCAAAACACGTTTTCGTTCGGCTCGGCTCTATATGTACTTGCAACTAAACAAACTTACATGTACCATTTGAACCCACGGCTGGCCGTAGCTGCTCGGCGGCTAGGCCACCGAGATGCACGCTCCCAAACACGCCCTAAGACCGCATCGGAAAAACCTTGAAAAGTCATTTTTGTTGATACGTGTTAAGAAATGCTTCAGTTTATCGGAAATCTAGTTCGGTTTATCGGACAATTCAAACAAGATTGAGCGGTTAGAAAAAAATAAAGTTAATTGAAAATCTGCTTTAAAAAAAAAAACCGAAATCCAAACAATTTTTTGGGCGCTTGCCAAGTAAATCAATGCATCTTATCCTGGGATGTGGTTTTCTGATGGATCTGAATCTGAATATTAAGATGAGAGTTTTCGGTCCATTAGAGCCCAGCAAATCAGCCAGCCTCTCGTCCAAACCCTCATCCCTTTCGCCGGCGATGGCAGAGATCCTCGCCGTGCCCGGAGCCGGCGCCGCCGCCGCTCCCGGACCACCTCGTAGAGATCCCTCGTCCGCGTCGCCTCCCCCGCCGACCTTGCCCGCGCCGCCGCAGCGTTCCTCCGCCGCTACCGCTCCCTCCACTCGCCGCTCCTCCTCGGCGTCCTCACGGCCCACATTTTCTTGCCCGCCGAAGCTCGCCACCCCAACGCGCTCGCCGCGGGCGCCCTTGACCGCGCTGCCGACTTCTCCTTGGACTGCCTCCTCCGGGCCAACGGACTGGCTGGGTTTACTGCGATGCGACGGCCGCGTTCTCATGATACGTTCTATGGATCCAGGCGGCGGCGGGGCGTATCACTCCGGAGCTCGCCGTGTTCGACCCCTTGACACGGGGGTACACGCTGCCGCCTACCCTACCAAGAGCCTAGTAGCCTCTATCCTTGGTCCGCCGAGGGATTTCACGGCTTTCTTTGTACCTGCAGCAGACTACGAGGAAGCACAGTTCAGGGTGATTGCCTGGGCGTGCTGTGAAGCACTGGCTGTGGCATGTGTCTACTCTTCGCTTTCTGGCGCCTGGACTGCTCCTATTTCTATCAGTTCGCCGAATGCGCTGGGCTTCCGCGCTCTGGATCTGTGGCCCAGTTATGCGTATGGTTGCTTCTACTGGAAACTGCAATTTTGCAACAAGTTGCTCAAGCTTGATGTTAACAAGATGGAATTCTCGGTTGTTGGCCTCCCACCTAACCACGAAAATCGGGTTGTTGTTGTTGTGGAGGCTGGCGAAGGAAGGGTCGGGATAATTACTCGCGTCGGTAAAAGAATTCCTGTGCTTCTGCACTCCATTTGGCAAAATGAGGATGGGAATGACAATGAGCATACAACAGAGACCGTAATCCCGCTTCCCTCTGATTATCACTGCTATTTTTTCGGTGTGGCAGAAGGATATATTATCATAGTAGGCCAGGAGAAAGCTAGTGCTAGAATAGCGTTTTTCTCGTTTAATATGAAGACATTGGAGATTGTGAGGGTCTGTTCGACATCCGTTGGAATTCCTACCACAAAATGGAG
>JAENPR010002856.1:0-38690 GCA_018135685.1 Themeda triandra
TGCATCCTATGGCAGCTCGGCGCGAGAGGTCAAGCACACTTTGTCGCCATGGTTAAGCCATTTTGATGCCTCTCACCTCTCCACCATAGAGTTTTCCATCACCCCGAGAGCACGAAGGGCCCTTAACCATGCCTCCACGGCTCCAAAAGCTATATTTGCACACTCGACCATCTTGCCGCACGGTCGGTTCAACGCATTTTTATGGCTCCCGGCTACGAGTCAAGCATGCACTGTACGCCATGGTTAAGGCATTTTGACACCTCAGCCTCTCTACCATAGCATTTGTCATCACTCAGAGCCTGAAGCGGCACTTAACCTCGGCTCCAAGCTCCGAAGCGCCATATTTGCACACACGACTTTCTTTGCACGACGGCTTCGGTTCCTGCGCATCCTACGGCTCCTCGCACCAAGTCAAGCACGCCCATGCACTATGGTTAAGGCATTTTGACACCGTCGGCCTCTCGACCACAGCATTTTTGTCGCCCAAGAACCGAGAATGGCCCATAACCATGGCTCCACCGCTCTAGAAGCGCCATATTTGCACACACGACTATACCGCACAAGGCCGGTTCCTACGTGTCCTACGGCTCTCGACACTAGGTCAAGCACGACCGTATGCCATGGTTAAGGCGTTTTGACACCTTTGGCCCCACCACCACAATGTTTGTCATCACCCGAGAGCCCGAACGGCCCTTAACTATAGCTCCACGACTCGAACATCCATAATTGCACACACGACTTTGTCGCACGGCGGATCCCCGTGCATCCTCGGCTCTCGCACCGGTTCAAGCACACCCGTACGCCCATGGTTAAGCCATTTTGATGCCTCTCACCTCTCTCCACCATAGAGTTTTCCATCACCCGAGAGCCACGAAGGGCCCTTAACCATGGCTCCACAAAGATAAACCGCCACATTTGCACACACGACCATCTTGCCGCATGGTCGGTTCCAACGCGTCCAATGGCTCCGGCATCGGAGTCAAGCAAGCCCGTACGCCATGGTTAAGGCATTTTGACACCTCCGGCCTCTCTACCATAGCGTTTGTTGTCGCTCGAGAGCCCGAACGGCCCTTAACCTCGGCTCCACGGCTCGAGCGCCATATTTGCACACACGACTTTTCTTTGCGCACCTCGGTTCCTATGCGTCCTCGGCTCCTCGCACCAAGTCAAGCACGCCCATGCACCATGGTTAAGGCGTTTTAACACCTTTGGCCTCTCCACCACGGTGTTTATTACCGCCCGAGAACCCGAATGGCCCTTAACCATGGCTCCACAGCTCTAGAACCGCCATATTTGCACACACAACTATGCTACCGCACAAAGTTCGCATGTCCTATAGCTCTCGACACTAGGTCAAGCATGACCGTATGCCATGGTTAAGGCATTTTGACGCCTCGGCCTCACCACCACAATATTTGTCATCACCCGAGAGCCCGAACGGCCCTTAACTATAGCTCCACGACTCGAACATCCATAATTGGACACACGACCGTGCCGCCGCACGCCCGGATCCCGTGCATCCTACGCTCTCGGCACCGGGTCAAGCATGCCCGCACGCCATGGTTAAGCCATTTTGATACCTCTCACCTCTCCACCATAGAGTTTTTCATCACCCGAGAGCCCGAAGGGCCCTTAACCACAGACTCCACGGGGCCGCAAACCGCCATATTTGCACACACGACCATGCTGCCGCACGGCCGGTTCCAACGCATCCTATGGCTCTCGCACCGAGTCAAGCATGCCCGTACGCCATGGTTAAGGCATTTTGACACCTCCGGCCTCTCTACCATAGCGTTTCCTATCGCTCGAGAGCCCGAACGGCCCTTAACCTTGGCTCCACGGCTCCGAGAACCGCCATATTTGCACACACGACCATCTTCGCCGCACGGCCGGTTCCAACGCATCCTATGGCTCCCGGCACCGAGTCAAGCATGCCCGTACGCCATGGTTAAGGCATTTTGACACCTTTAGCCTCTCCACCACAGCGTTTGTTGCCACTTCGAGAACTGAATGGCCCTTAACCATGGCTCCACAAACTCTAGAACCGCCATATTTGCACACACGAATATGCTACCGCACTTCGGTTCGTGCGTGTCCTCATGACTCTTGACACTAGGTCAAGCATGACCGTATGCCATGGTTAAGGCATTTTGATGCCTCCGGGCCTCACCACCACAATGTTTGTCATCACCCGAGAGCTCCGAACGGCCCTTAACTACAGCTCCACGACCTGCATCCATAATTGCACACACGACCGTGCTTTGCCGCACGGCCGGGATCCCGTGCATCCTATGGCTCTCGCACCGGGTCAAGCACGCCCGTACGCCATGGTTAAGCCATTTGATGCCTCTCACCTCTCCACCATAGAGTTTTCCATCACCCGAGAGCCCGAAGGCCCTTAACCATGGCTCCACGGCAGTTAAACTGCCACATTTGCACACACGACCATGCCGCCGCATGGTCGGTTCCAACGCGCCCTATGGCTCCAATGGCGAGTCAAGCAAGCCCGTTGTTGACGGTCGTTAAGTGTCAATTTTTACCGTCAACTAGACATGAAAAAGGACCTAAACATAATTACCTTCTAGATATAGGTCTTACACTAATGGAACTCCACGAGTTTTGGTGAATGTCTGTTTCTGCAGGTGTCGCCTGAAAATACCCAAGGAAGGCCCACATGTCAGTTTACATAGAGATAATCGGGAACCGGTGAAAATTCTGTAATGGAAGGTTCGAGAAGGCTCTGGACCAAACGGGAGCCCGAACCGGCTCGGTGGAGAGTCGGCCGACTCCCCCCTAGAGTCGGCCGACTGGGGACTTCAACCAATCAGAGTCAGCCTCGCGGATCCCTATTCTACCGCCTTTGAGGATAAATAATAATCATCCATTTAGGTCGGGTTTGATCCGAGGGCCGTGGTGCATCTTAGAGGGCTATATAAGCGTGGCACTGCCCCCGGAGGAGGCAATCCCTTAAACCCTAATTCATTATCTCCCGGGATCGAGTTGTAGAGGCGTCCCTTGAATGGATGACTTCTCTTCTCTAGAGAATTAGAGCTAGACATTCCAATGTAGTAGATTAGATCTAGATGAGAGTTAGGGAGAGTGGAGCTGCGCTCCGGTTCCGAGAAGTCTTGAGAGATTTGGTATGTCTTTGTATCTACTCTTTGTAAGACTTATGCTTTAATATATTTATCTTCTCTATTTACTTTTATGCCTATCTTTTGATTGTTAGTATAGTAGTTATGCTTTATTATGGGATCTTCACTCGCATCGAGTGCTCTAGTTATCCTAGGTAATTAGAGTAGTAATTGATAGTGTAGACATGGTGTCTAGACTAGAGGTTACTGAGATTGCACCCAATCCCACGGATTGTTGTGGTAGCCTTGAGGATCGTGCAGCTCCCCGACGGCCGTCGTATTCCACCTCGTTCGGGTTGGTGTTTGTAGGACCGTAGTCGGAGCTTCCTAGCCCTTCTCATCCATGTCTATGGCTAGTGTTCCGATGTCCCGAAGTGCTATTGTATGATTGCTATATCTATCCATCCCCGTTATCATAGAACCAAAGTAATAGAGAAGTATATAGGAACCTTGATCTCTTCCGTTTGTCCTCTCACTCGGCTAGCTACTCATTTATCATAGAATTCTCATATGTGCTTTATTATTTATATTACCTTTTATATATATATCAATTACCCTCGCTTTAGTCTAGTTGGTTTACTAAGTTAGTAGATACATGATGGTGAGTTATCGATTCTTTAACCCTTGCTTCCCGTGGTAAAATATAAATAACGATACCCGGTTTACTCCAGAGTAAAATGCTACAATGGTATATTCGTGCGCTTGCGGAATCCTTCTTATTTTATGTGCACTTAATTTATACCAACAAGCATTTTTGGCACCGTTGTCAGGGAAGCAATCGGTGTTAAGTTTTTGATAATGATCTTGATGTCTGCTAATTTAGTGTATCACTAGCTTTAGTAGGATTACCCCTTGTTCTATTGAGTGTGGAATAGACAGGACAAAAGATGTCGTTTCGACCTTCCGACAAGCTTCCACAAGACATTGAAGAGCCTGTGGTCCCTCAACATTCAACATTCAACCGGAACCCCGCCATCTCATAGGTTTGTGTATACATATATATTATTCTAACCATGTGCGAGATTGGAGAAAATGTGTCGTCACAATAAGTGATGAACATAGATGCCGCAACACTACTCACAAATTTCATCTGTGAGTCATGGTAAGTATGATCAAGAACGGTGAGATAGTCTTGCTCATGGACTTTAAAATTATGAGTAGTTATCTTTTAAATTCTTGCACCTCACTACATGTTTACTTTTAAGAATTCATGCATCCACTCCACTCTTTTATGTTTGCTCATCCATTGCATGTTTAGTTTCTTGCATTCATTCATACATTTTGCATCTAAAAAAAAAAAAATTTCCTCACCATCATGCTCTTTCATCTCTGTCGCATCCCTTTTATTATAAAAAGATAAAAATATTTCTTGTGATCCATCGAAGACATTTGAGTTAAGGCAGTTCTAGACAACCAAGGCTTAGAGGTTTTTATCACTAATGCTTAATCAGTTCCACAAGCTTTGTTGTCTATTTGAGCTTCCACAGAACATAAAGGATCAAGAAGAGCTAAACGGGTGAAGGACATCAGGTCCCTGTCGGAGTCCGCCCGCGACACTTGAACACTTGTCTCAAAAAGAACTATCTACGACACTCCGGGAGGACTCGAACGTCTTCATTGCCCGTCGGCAACATCGCGAGACTATGTCAACATCCGGCTTGGGGGAGGGCATCCCCGTGTACCAAGCTAAGTGTTTCCAACTTATCTATCTATGCTTTGTTAGAGTTTGCTTTGTTAAAACAACTAAAAAAGAAAAGAAAAGAAGATGCATAACTATAGAAACCCGGAAAGATTTCTTTTCTACTTTTGGAGAGTTCTTGTAGCTGTCTTAAAAGTGATCCCTAGAATAAACTCTACATGGAGAGATGAATAGTTGCTCTGCCGTAATTCCTTTCAAGTACCTAGTTTTCAACCTTGCACTCTCCCGAGTTTTGGACACAACTTGTTTAGATTTGAGATTTGCTCGAACCCGAGAAACTTGTGGGTAGCAAACACTTGATCTAAATCTAGTTGGTTGATGGGTATGATATGGGAAGGTTTTGAGCTGTCCATCTTGCTCCTAGAGATGCTAGAGTTCTGGAGAATTTATCTTTGAAAATCTTAAATTTTTGCATGACGAGTTCCTTTATGACGAGAGTTCAAATTCCTACCACGCCCATATATTCATGCTTACTAGATTAGGAAGACACATCTATTTATATAGATCATAATGTAGGCATTGAGTGTAGTCTTTATAGGCATTGAGTGTGGTTATCTTGTGGACACATAAGGAATCGAGTCATGCGGTTAAAGTCAATACTATGTGCTCTCCATCCATTGATCTATGCTACTTGTCCTCGAAGCATGCACCCATTTTATAAATACTACATTCATTACGTGCTACTTGTCCCTAGAAGTACCACCCATATATAGATCCATATCCACCACATATTGTGCTATCTCTACCCTAGAGATATGCATACGTGCTGCTCCTACCCCGGGAGTATGCATTCCCCCATATATTGTCTTGTCTCTACCCGGAGATACGCACTTATCTGCTCCTACCCCGGGAGTATGCATCCATCCATTCATCCATCCATCCACATATACACACGCCACTCATTTCACTTCATCCCGAGAAAAGGTTCTACTCTATCCGGAGTGAACATCTAGAAATAATCATACCCATTCCATTTGCCTACATAAAAGCTCCGGTCATTATCATTTCAAGTTATACACTCCCCGTTGCTAAAGTTCGTTTTCGAGAGGATTGGTTGCTCTAAAAAAAAAGAGAGAGAGAGAAAAAAGAAGAAAGAAAAAAAAAAAGAAAGAAAGAAAGAGTAGCCAAGTCCTTCCTTTCAAGAAGTTTCAAGGTTTCCGAATAAAGGAGTCATGTTATCCCCAAAGGAGCAAGTGTAGAAGTAGATGTTCACCAAGTGATCACCCCTCATAATCATTTCCTTATCATCATCATCCTATCATCATCTTATCATCCATTTCCTCATTCACATGCAATATGACTTTATTATTATTTTAGTTCCTATTGGATCCATGTCTTAACTGTGCAATATATGCAAGTGAGTTTGAGTGTCTCTCCACCTATGAGCTCCACATAAGCCTATTAGAAAGTAGGGTGAGAGAGAGAAGGCACTTTCCATTATGCCTTAGTTCCATAAATACCACATATTTTGAGAGAAGAGAGAAGGCATATGCTACACACATGCCTTGGAGAGGATCCAAAAATACCACAAATGAGAGACCCGAAAGGTTCATACAAGGAACTCGAGTTTTATTTCAAAACTTCGCAAAAACTCCGGAATAATAGTTGATCAAAGAGCGAGAAACATGGCGCTTGACTTGACCGTTCTATCTTTCAACCGCTCAAGACCCAAGTGACGGTTACAAGCCCCATGGTGAAAGGTAATATGAGTAAGTTTTGAGTCGAATAGTTTATTCTAATTAGAGGAGAGTTCTTGTTTGAACGCATGAGTACTTTTGAGGCGTGAAAGCATTGTAGCAACTCCGATCCACACCGAGTTTATCTTTGCTCAGGACGAGCAAAAGTTAAGCTTGGGGGAGTTGTTGATGGTCGTTAAGTGTCAATTTTTACCGTCAACTAGACATGAAAAAGGACCTAAACATAATTACCTTCTAGATATAGGGCTTACACTAATGGAATTCCACGAGTTTTGGTGAATGTACATTTTCGCAGGTGTCACCTGAAAATACCCAAGGAAGGCCCACATGTCGGGTTTACATAGAGATAATCGGGAACCGGTGAAAATTCTGTAACGGAAGGTTCGAGAAGGCTCTGGACCAAACGGGAGCCCGAACCGGCTCGGTGGAGAGTCGGCCGGCTCCCCCTAGAGTCGACCAAGCGGGGACTTCAACCAATCGAGTCGGCCTCGCGGATCCCCGTTCCACCGCCTTTGAGGATGAATAATAATCATCCATTTAGGTCGGTTTGATCCGAGGGTTGTGGTGCATCTTAGAGGGCTATATAAGCGGGGCCCCCTGGCCCCCGGAGGAGGCAATCCCTTAAACCCTAATTCATTGTCTCCCGACGGGATCGGAGTTGTAGAGGCGTCCCTTGAATGGATGACTTCTCTTCTCTAGAGAATTAGAGCTAGACATTCCAATGTAGTAGATTAGATCTAGATGAGAGTTAGGGAGAGTGGAGTGTGCTCCGGTTCGAGAAGTCTTTAGAGATTTGGTATGTCTTTGTATCTACTCTTTGTAAGACTTATGCTTTAATATATTTATCTTCTCTATTTACTTTTATGCCTATCTTGTGATTGTTAGTATAGTAGTTATGCTTTAGTATGGGATCTTCGCTCGCATCGAGTGCTCTAGTTATCCTAGGTAATTAGAGTAGTAATTGATAGTGTAGACATGGTGTCTAGACTAGAGGTTACCCGAGATTGCACCCAATCCCACGGATTGTTGTGGTAGCCCGAGGATCGTGACAGCCCCGACGGCCGTCGTATTCCACCTCGTTCGGGTTGGTGTTTGTAGGACCGTAGTCGGAGCTTCCTAGCCCCCTTCTCATCCATGTACGTGGCTAGTGTTACGATGTCCCGAAGTGCTATTGTATGATTGCTATATCTATCCATCCCCTATTATCATAGAACCAAAGTAATAGAGAAGTATATAGGAACCTTGATCTCTTCCGTTGTCCTCTCACTGGCTAGCTACTCATTTATCATAGAATTCTCATATGTGCTTTATTATTTATATTACCTTTTATATATATATCAATTACCCCCGCTTTAGTCTAGTTGGTTTACTAAGTTAGCGGATACATGATGGTGAGTTATCGATTCTTTAACCCTTGCTTCCCGTGGTAAAATATAAATAACGATACCTGGTTTACTCCCGGTAAAATGCTACAATGGTATATTCTGTGCGCTTGCGGAATCCTTCTTATTTTATGTGCACTTAATTTATACCAACACCCATACGCCATGGTTAAGGCATTTTGACACCTCTGGCCTCTCTACCATAGTGTTTGTCGTCGCTCGAGGGCCTGAACGGCCCTTAACCTCGGCTCCACGGCTCCAGAACTGCCATATTTGCACACACGACTTTGCTGCCGCACGGCCGGTTCCTATGCGTCCTACAGCTCATCGCACCAAGTCAAGCACGCCCATGCACCATGGTAGGCGTTTTAACACCTTTGGCCTCTCCACCACAGCGTTTATTACCGCCCGAGAACCCGAATGGCCCTTAACCATGGCTCCGGCTCTAGAGCGCCATATTTGCACACACGACTATGCTACCGCACGGCGGTTCTCGCATGTCCTATACCCCTCGACACTAGGTCAAGCACGACCGTATGCCATGGTTAAGGCATTTTGATGCCTCCGGCCTCACCACCACAATATTTGTCATCACCCGAGAGCCCGAACGGCCCTTAACTATAGCTCCACGACTCCGTAACATCCATAATTGCACACACGACCGTGCTTTGCCGCACGCCCGGATCGTGCATCCTACGGATCTCGGCACTGGGTCAAGCATGCCCGTACGCCATGGTTAAGCCATTTTGATGCCTATCACCTCTCCACCATAGAGTTTTTCATCACTCGAGAGCCTGAAGGGCCCTTAACCACAGCTCCATGGCTGCAAAACTGCCATATTTGCACACACGACCATGCTGCCGCACGGTCGGTTCTAACGCATCCTATGGCTCTCGGCACTGAGTCAAGCATGCTCGTACACCATGGTTAAGGCATTTTGACACCTCTGGCCTCTCTTCTATAGCGTTTGCCATCGCTCGAGAGCCTGAACGGCCCTTAACCTTGGCTCCACGGCTCCAGAACTGCCATATTTGCACACACGACCATGCTGCCGCACGGCCGGTTCCTACGCATCCTATGGCTCCCGGCACCGAGTCAAGCATGCCCGTACGCCATGGTTAAGGCATTTTGACACCTCTAGCCTCTCCACCACGGTGTTTGTTGCCACCGGGAACCTGAATGGCCCTTAACCATGGCTCCAGGCTCTAGAACGCCATATTTGCACACACGAATATGCTACCGCACGCCCGGTTCGTGCGTGTCCTACGCGCCCTCTTGACACTAGGTCAAGCATGACCGTATGCCATGGTTAAGGCATTTTGATGCCTCGGCCTCACCGCCACAATGTTTGTCATCACCCGAGAGCCCGAACGGCCCTTAACTACAGCTCCGGGACTCGTAACATCCATAATTGCACACACGACCGTGTCCGCCGCACGGCCGGATCCGTGCATCCTATGGCTCTCGGCACCGGGTCAAGCACGCCCGTACGCCATGGTTAAGCCATTTTGATGCCTCTCACCTCTCCACCATAGAGTTTTCCATCACCCGAGAGCCCGAAGGACCCTTAACCATGCCTCCACGGCTCCAAAACTGCCATATTTGCACACTCGACCATGCCGCCGCACGGTCGGTTCCAATGCATTTTATGGCTCCCGGCTCGAGTCAAGCATGCCCGTACGCCATGGTTAAGGCATTTTGACACCTCGGCCTCTCTACCATAGCGTTTGCCATCACTCGAGAGCCCGAACGGCACTTAACCTCGGCTCCACGGCTCCGTAACCGCCATATTTGCACACACGACTTTGCCGCCGCACGGCCGGTTCCTGCGCATCCTACGGCTCCTCGCACCAAGTCAAGCACGCCCATGCACTATGGTTAAGGCGTTTTGACACCGCTGGCCTCTCGACCACAGCATTTGTTGCCGCCCAAGAACCCGAATGGCCCTTAACCATGGCTCCACCGCTCTAGAAGCGCCATATTTGCACACACGACTTTGCTGCCGCACGGCCGGTTCCTACGTGTCCTACAGCTCTCGACACTAGGTCAGGCACGACCGTATGCCATGGTTAAGGCATTTTGACACCTCTAGCCCCACCACCACAATGTTTGTCATCACCCGAGAGCCCGAACGGCCGTTAACTATAGCTCCACGACTCCAGAACATCCATAATTGCACACACAACTGTGCTGGCGCACGGCCGGATCCTGTGCATCCTACGGCTCTCGGCACCGGTTCAAGCACACCCGGACGCCATGGTTAAGCCATTTTGATGCCTCTCACCTCTCCACCATAGAGTTTTCCATCACCCGAGAGCCTGAAGGGCCCTTAACCATGGCTCCACGGCAGTAAAACTGCCACATTTGCACACACACGACCATGCTGCCGCATGGTCGGTTCCAACGCGTCCTATGGCTCCCGGCACTGAGTCAAGCAAGCCCGTACGCCACGGTTAAGGCATTTTGACACCTCTGGCCTCTCTACCATAGCGTTTGTCGTTGCTCGAGAGCCTGAACGGCCCTTAACCTTGGCTCCACGGCTCCAGAACTGCCATATTTGCACACATGACTTTGCTGCCGCACGGCCGGTTCCTATGCGTCCTACGGCTCCTTGCACCAAGTCAAGCACGCCCATGCACCATGGTTAAGGCATTTTAACACCTTTGGCCTCTCCACCACAGCATTTATTACCTCCCGAGAACCTGAATGGCCCTTAACCATGGCTCCACAGCTCTAGAACTGCCATATTTGCACACACGACTATGCTACCGCACAGCCAGTTCCTGCATGTCCTATAGCTCTCGACACTAGGTCAAGCACGACCGTATGCCATGGTTAAGGCATTTTGACGCCTCTGGCCTCACCACCATAATATTTTTCATCACCCGAGAGCCCGAACGGCCCTTAACTATAGCTCCACGACTCCAGAACATCCATAATTGCACACACGACTGTGCTGCCACACAGCCGGATCCTGTGCATCCTACGGCTCTCGGCACGGGTCAAGCACGCCCGTACGCCATGGTTAAGCCATTTTGATGCCTCTCACCTCTCCACCATAGAGTTTTTCATCACCCGAGAGCCTGAAGGGCCCTTAACCACAGCTCCACGGCTGCAAAACTGCCATATTTGCACACACGACCATGCTGCCGCACGGTCGGTTCCAACGCATCCTATGGCTCTTGGCACTGAGTCAAGCATGCCCGTACGCCATGGTTAAGGCATTTTGACACCTCGGCCTCTCTACCATAGCGTTTGCCATCGCTCGAGAGCCCGAACGGCCCTTAACCTTGGCTCCACGGCTCGGAAGCGCCATATTTGCACACACGACCATCTTTGCCGCACGGTCGGTTCAACACATCCTATGGCTCCCGGCACCGAGTCAAGCATGCCCGCTTGTTGGGAATATGCCCTAGAGGTAATCATAGAGATGATGATATTCCGCTTTGTATCCATGATATGTAGAATGTGTCCATTGAATATCCATTAAAGACAACTTGTATTGATTGGCAACACCGGATCGTACGCTTGTTGTTTATGTTACAGACATCTTCCTCGCTAACTCTTATATCAATTCTTGGGTATTTGATACCGGATCGGTTGCTCATATTTGCAATACGATGCAGGGAATGATAAGAAGTAGAAGCGTGAAGAAAGGAGAGGTTGATTTCCGCGTGGGCAACAATGCAAGAGTTGCTGCGTTGAACATCGGGATGATGCAACTTCACCTGCCGTCAGGATTTGTCATGGAATTGAATAATTGTTATTTTGTTCCTAGTCTAAGTCGAAACATTGTGTCACCTTCATGTTTGATGAAGGATGGTTATTCATTTGCGAGTAAAGACAATGGTTGTGTTATCTCGAAGAATGATATGTTTGTGGCTCTTGTATCCATTGTGAATGGATTATTTATTTTAAATCTTGATGATGCACCTGTACGTAATGTTAATGCTAAAAGGCCTCGGCTTAATGAGTTAAGTCCTACATATATGTGGCATTGTCGTTTGGGTCATATAAGTGAAAATCACATGAAGAGGCTCCATGATGATGGACTTCTAACTTCGTTTGATTTTGAATCTTACGAGACATGTGAGGCTTGCCTTTTAGGCAAGATGACCAAGACGCCTTTCTCGGGTTTTCCGAGAGAGCGTCGACTTATTGGAACTAGTACATAGTGATGTATGTGGACCAATGAGCACGACAGCTAGAGGTGGTTTTCAATACTTCATAACTTTTATCGATGACTTTAGTAGATATGGCTATGTCTACCTAATGAAGCATAAGTCCGAAACATTTGAAAAGTTCAAAGAATTTCAGAATGAAGTAGAGAACCAACGTGGCAAGAAAATTAAGGCCTTGCGATCCGATCGTGGAGGCGAATATTTGAGTCATGAGTTTAGCAATCATCTTAAGAGTTGCGGAATTGTTCCACGACTTACGCCACCCGGAACGCCACGGAGAGAAATGGCGTGTACGAGTGGCGTAATCGGACTTTGTTGGACATGGTTCGGTCTATGATGAGCCGATCGGACCTACCTTTATCGTTTTGGGGATATGCTCTAGAAACGGCCGCTTTCACATTGAATAGAGTACCATCTAAGTCCGTAGTTAAGACACCATATGAGATATGGATCGGGAAGAGTCCTAGTTTGTCTTTTCTAAAAATTTGGGGTTGTGAGGTTTATGTCAAATGGCTTATATCAGATAAGCTAACACCCAAATAGGACAAGTGTTTTTCGTGGGATATCCAAAGGAAACTTTAGGATATTACTTCTACAACCGCCGTCGAGGGCAAAGTGTTTGTTGCTCGAAACGGTGTTTTCTTAGAGAAAGAGTTTCTCAAAAGAGAGAAGAGTGGACAAAAGGTGTATCTTGAAGAAGTTCAAGATGAGCCGTCGAGAAGGACTCTACGAGTGATGCTAATGTAGAGAACAAGTTGAGATGCCCGTGGCCCCTTGAAACACCTCCACAACCATGAAGATCAGCAAGACTTCGCGAATTGCGTGGGGATCTATTATTGTTGGACGATGACGAACCTGCAACATACGCAGAAGCTATGATGGACTCAGATTTCGAGCAATGGCAGAGTGCCATGAGATCCGAGATAGATTCCATGGGAAATAATCAAGTTTGGAACTTGGTTGACCCGCCTGATGGTGTTAGACCCATCGAGTGCAAATGGATCTATAAAAAGAAGAAAGATATGGACGGAAATGTTCACGTCTATAAAGCTCGACTTGTCGCAAAGGGTTTTCAGCAAGTTCAAGGAATTGACTACGACGAGACATTCTCTCCAGTAGCGATGCTTAAATCTATCCGGATCATTCTAGCAATAGCTGCCTATTTCGATTATGAAATTTGGCGAGATGGATGTTAAAACAGCCTTTCTAAATGGAAATTTGGAAGAGGACGTGTATATGATACGGCCGAAGGTTTTGTTGATCCAAATAATGCTAGAAAAATATGCAAGCTTAAGAAATCTATTTATGGGTTAAAGCAAGCATCTCGGAGTTGGAACATTCGTTTTGATGAGGTTGTCAAAGGGTTTGGCTTCCGTCGAATGAAGAAGAGCCTTGTGTTTACCAAAAGGCTAGTGGGAGCGCTATTGTATTTCTAATCTTGTATGTGGATGACATACTATTGATTGGGAATGACATTCCTATGTTGCAATCTGTAAAGACTTCACTGAATAATAGTTTTTCTATGAAGGATTTTGGGAGATGCAGCATACATCTTGGGCATTAAGATCTATAGAGATAGATCGAAAAGGCTAATAGGATTATGCCAAGATACATATATTGACAAGGTGTTGAAATGGTTCAACATGGAGCAATCCAAGAAAGGGTTCTTGCCTATGTCACATGGTATGCGCTTTAGCGACAAACAATGTCCTTCATCAGATGAAGAGCGCAAACGCATGAGTAAGGTTCCATATGCTTCGGCAGTCGGTTCCATCATGTATGCCATGATATGTACTCGCCCAGATGTCTCATATGCTCTAAGTGTTGCGGCTGGTACCAAGGCAATCTGGTGAGAGTCCTTTGGACGTCTGGTTAAAAACATCCTTAAGTACTTGAGAAGAACTAAGGATGAGTTCGATCTATGGAGGTGAGGAAGAGCTCGTTGTAAATGGTTACATCGATGCTAGCTTCCAAACTGATGTAGATGATTCACAATCTCAATCGGGTTTCATGTTCACGGTAAATGGTGGTGCGATGAATTTGGAAAAGTTCCAAGCGGAGACGCAGTGTCGATTCTACAACAGAAGCCGAGTACATTGCGGCTTCGGAAGCTGCAAAGGAAGGTGTTTAGATGAGGCGTTTCCTCATTGATCTTGGTGTATTTCCTAATGCGGCTAGCCCATTGAATCTACATTGTGATAATAATGGGGCGATAGCGTAGGCTAAGGAGCCAAGGAATCACCGAAGAACAAACATGTACGGCGGAAATTTCACCTCATTCGACGGTTCATCGGTGAAGGTGAAATTAAAATGTGCAAAATACATACGGATTTGAATGTAGCAGATCCGTTGACAAAGGCTCTTCCACGGCCCTAAGCATGAGGCGCACATAAGGTCTATGGGGATTAGACATATTAGAGATTAACTCTAGTGCAAGTGGGAGAGCTGTTGGGAATATGCCCTAGAGGTAATCATAGAGATGATGATATTCCGCTTGTATCCATGATATGTAGAATGTGTCCATTGAATATCCATTAAAGACAACTTGTATTGATTGGCAATTATGTGAATTGTTTGTGGAACTCTTTTACTTGTATGGTTATTCTATATTCGTCCTGGTTGGAGTTCATGTGAGGACACACATGAATATTAGACTAGCACATTATTAGTTGATGACTATGTTTCACAAGTCATGGACATGGAGATGTCGAACTAATAATGTGGGCACATGTATGACATGTAGGCTGGACTGACCCGACATGAGATTGTCTCTATACACATCATATACGTTATGTCCTTCGACCTGAGATTCTTGTATGTGCTCAAGATGTGTATCGACTTGCTTAGGGACTGACAAACGCTACTCCGTTCTTGGGTAGTTATAAAGGATGTCTTCGGGTTTGTCGAGAAGCATCTTTGTGAGACATAGACAATCAAGATGGGACTTGCCCCTCTCTCGAGGAGAGTGATATCACTTTGGATCACTCAAGTGATTGGATCAACAAATGCATGGCCGTGCTTGGGTTAAGTGTTAACCCACGAGTTGAACCAAATATCATGAGGCAAGGGAGTAACTCGTATGTGGTCGTAGTGGTTCGTCGATATGATCATTTGCGTGCACATAGGAGTTGTCACGCCTTGCTAGAGGCCGTCGTTGTCGGCTATTGGGCGAATAGGAGTATTCGGCCCATGTCTATGTGTGCGTGAACCCATAGGGTCGCACGCTTAAGGGGCTGGAAGCCTAATTCGGGTTGGACCCAATTAGACAAGGCTTAGGGTTTCTAATGGGCCTCCAACTCGGGGCACATGAGAGACGCCTATATAAGTAGAGGAGGGCACGACCAAACCTAATCCACGCCTTTGGCAGCCGCCGTCGCCCTCCACGCTCTCGCCTTCGCTCCTCGCGGACCTAGCGGTCCGGAGGCGCATCGCTTCTCCCTCGTACGTGTGTGACACCTCGGAGGTGCTGCATCTCGGAGCACGAGGACGAACCGCACGAACCGCAAGTGGTGGGAGGAGTTGCTGGACGACCACGCAAGCGCACGGCACTGCTGCGACGCGTTCGACTACATCGAGTCGTCTTCCGCTGCGTCTAGTGGTAATCTAACCTATAACTAGCGCGTCTAGTGGTAATCCCGTAACCTATAACTAGCGGTAGATCCTGGGGCGATGAGGTAGAAAAGTTTTGTTTTTCGGCTAGCGTAGCACCCTCATAACCCTACGCGGCTCCACGGCTCTAGAAGCTGCCATATTTGCACACATGACTATGCTACCGCATGGCGCCATATTTGGTTCTCCGCATGTCCTACAGCTCTCGACACTAGGTCAAGCACGACCGTATGCCATGGTTAAGGCATTTTGACGCCTCTCGCCTCACCACCACAATATTTGTCATCACCCGAGAGCCCGAACGGCCCTTAACCATAGCTCCACGACTCCAAAACAGCCATAATTGCACACACGGCGTCGCCGCACGCCCGGATCTGTGCATCCTACGGCTCTCGGCACGGGTCAAGCATGCTCATACGCCATGATTAAGCCATTTTGATGCCTCTCACCTCTCCACCATAGAGTTTTTCATCACCCAAGAGCCTGAAAGGGCCCTTAACCACGGCTCCACGGCTGCAAAAGCGCCATATTTGCACACACGACCATGCGCCGCACGGTCGGTTCCAACGCATCCTATGGCTCTCGACCGAGTCAAGCATGCCCGTACGCCATGGTTAAGGCATTTTGACACCTCTGGCCTCTCTACCATAGCATTTGCCATCGCTCGAGAGCACGAACGGCCCTTAACCTTGGCTCCACGGCTCCGAAGCGCCATATTTGCACACACGACCATCTTTGCCGCACGGTCGGTTCAACGCATCCTATGGCTCGGCACCGAGTCAAGCATGCCCGTACGCCATGGTTAAGGCATTTTGACACCTATAGCCTCTCCACCACAGCATTTGTTGCCCGCGAGAACCTGAATGGCCCTTAACCATGGCTCCACGGCTCTAGAACTACCATATTTGCACACACGAATATGCTACCGCACGGCCGGTTCGTGCGTGTCCTACGGCTCTTGACACTAGGTCAAGCATGACCGTATGCCATGGTTAAGGCATTTTGATGCCTCGGCCTCACCACCACAATGTTTGTCATCACCCGAGAGCCCGAACGGCCCTTAACTATAGCTCCACGACTCCAGAACATCCATAATTGCACACACGACCGTGCTTTGCCGCATGGTCGGATCTGTGCATCCTATGGCTCTCGGCACCGGGTCAAGCACGCACGTACGCCATGGTTAAGCCATTTTGATGCCTCTCACCTCTCCACCATAGAGTTTTCCATCACACGAGAGAATGAAGGGCCCTTAACCATGCCTCCACGGCTCCAAAACTGCCATATTTGCACACTCGACCATCTGCCGCACGGTCGGTTCAACGCATTTTATGGCTCCGGCTCCGAGTCAAGCATGCCCGTACGCCATGGTTAAGGCATTTTGACACCTCGGCCTCTCTACCATAGCGTTTGCCATCACTCGAGAGCCGAACGGCACTTAACCTCGGCTCCACGGCTCCGAAGCGCCATATTTGCACACACGACTTTCTTTGCCGCACGGCCGGTTCTGCGCATCCTACGGCTCCTCGCACCAAGTCAAGCACGCCCATGCACTATGGTTAAGGCGTTTTGACACTACTAGCCTCTAGACCACGGCATTTGTTGCCGCCCAAGAACCCGAATGGCCCTTAACCATGGCTCCACCGCTCTAGAACGCCATATTTGCACACACGACTATGCTACCGCACGCCCGGTTCCTACGTGTCCTACTGCTCTCGACACTAGGTCAAGCACGACCGTATGCCATGGTTAAGGCGTTTTGACACCTCGGCCCCACCACCACAATGTTTGTCATCACCCGAGAGCCCGAACGGCCCTTAACTATAGCTCCACGACTCAGAACATCCATAATTGCACACACGCTGTCTTTGGCGCACGGCCGGATCGTGCATCCTACGGCTCTCGGCACCGGTTCAAGCACACCCGTACGCCATGGTTAAGCCATTTTGATGCCTCTCACCTCTCCACCATAGAGTTTTCCATCACCGAGAGCCGAAGGGCCCTTAACCATGGCTCCACGGCTCCAAAAGCTGCCACATTTGCACACACGACCATCCGCCGCATGGTCGGTTCCAACGCGTCCTATGGCTCCGGCACGAGTCAAGCAAGCCCCGTACGCCATGGTTAAGGCATTTTGACACCTCTAGCCTCTCTACCATAGCGTTTGTCGTCGCTCAAGAGCCACGAACGGCCCTTAACCTTGGCTCCACGGCTCCGGAATTGCCATATTTGCACACACGACTTTCTTTGCTGCCGCACGGCCGGTTCCTATGCATCCTACGGCTCCTCGCACCAAGTCAAGCACGCCCATGCACCATGGTTAAGGCATTTTAACACCTTTGGCCTCTCCACCACGGCGTTTATTACCGCCCGAGAACCCGAATGGCCCTTAACCATGGCTCCACGGCTCTAGAAGCGCCATATTTGCACACACGACTATGCTACCGCACGGCCGGTTCCTGCATGTCCTATAGCTCTCGACACTAGGTCAAGCACGACCGTATGCCATGGTTAAGGCATTTTGACGCCCGGCCTCGCCACCACAATATTTGTCATCACCCGAGAGCCCGAACGGCCCTTAACTATAGCTCCACGACTCCGAACATCCATAATTGCACACACGATTGTCTTTGCCGCACGGCCGGATCTGTGCATCCTACGGCTCTCGGCACCGGGTCAAGCACGCCGTACGCCATGGTTAAGCCATTTTGATGCCTCTCACCTCTCCACCATAGAGTTTTTCATCACCCAAGAGCACGAAGGGCCCTTAACCACGGCTCCACGGGCCGCAAAGCGCCATATTTGCACACACGACCATCTTCCCGCACGGTCGGTTCCAACGCATCCTATGGCTCTCGGCTGAGTCAAGCATGCCCGTACGCCATGGTTAAGGCATTTTGACACCTCTGGCCTCTCTACCATAGCGTTTTCCATCGCTCGAGAGCCTGAACGGCCCTTAACCTTGGCTCCACGGCTGCAAAACTGCCATATTTGCACACACGACCATGCTGCCGCACGGTCGGTTCCAACGCATCCTATGGCTCTCGGCACTGAGTCAAGCATGCCCGTACGCCATGGTTAAGGCATTTTGACACCTCTAGCCTCTCCACCACAGTGTTTGTTGCCACCTGAGAACCTGAATGGCCCTTAACCATGGCTCCATAGCTCTAGAACTACCATATTTGCACACACGAATATGCTACCGCACAGCCGGTTCGTGCGTGTCCTACAGCTCTTGACACTAGGTCAAGCATGACCGTATGCCATGGTTAAGGCGTTTTGATGCCTCTGGCCTCACCACCACAATGTTTGTCATCACCCGAGAGCCCGAACGGCCCTTAACTATAGCTCCACGACTCCAGAACATCCATAATTGCACACACGACCGTGCTGCCGCACGGTCGGATCTGTGCATCCTATGGCTCTCGGCACCGGGTCAAGCACGCACATACGCCATGGTTAAGCCATTTTGATGCCTCTCACCTCTCCACCATAGAGTTTTCCATCACGAGAGCTGAAGGGCCCTTAACCATGCCTCCACGGCTCCAAAACGCCATATTTGCACACTCGACCATCTTTCCACGGTCGGTTCCAACGCATTTTATGGCTCCCGGCTCGAGTCAAGCATGCACATGTACGCCATGGTTAAGGCATTTTGACACCCTCGGCCTCTCTACCATAGCGTTTGCCATCACTCGAGAGCACGAACGGCACTTAACCTCGGCTCCACGGCTCCGAAGCGCCATATTTGCACACACGACTTTTCTTTGCCCACGGACGGTTCCTGCGCATCCTACGGCTCCTCGCACCAAGTCAAGCACGCCCATGCACTATGGTTAAGGCGTTTTGACACCGCCGGCCTCTCGACCACAGCATTTGTTGCCGCCCAAGAACCCGAATGACCCTTAACCATGGCTCCACCGCTCTAGAAGCTGCCATATTTGCACACACGACTATGCTACCGCACGCCCGGTTCCTACGTGTCCTACGGCTCTCGACACTAGGTCAAGCACGACCGTATGCCATGGTTAAGGTATTTTGACACCTCGGCCCCACCACCACAATGTTTGTCATCACCGAGAGCCCGAACGGCCCTTAACTATAGCTCCACGACTCAGAACATCCATAATTGCACACACGGCTGTCTTGGCGCACGGCGGATCCTGTGCATCCTACGGCTCTCGGCACCGGTTCAAGCACACCGTACGCCATGGTTAAGCCATTTTGATGCCTCTCACTTCTCCACCATAGAGTTTTCCATCACTCGAGAGCCGAAGGGCCCTTAACCATGGCTCCATGGCGTAAAGCGCCACATTTGCACACACGACCATGCTACCGCATGGTCGGTTCCTGCGTCCTATGGCTCCGACCGAGTCAAGCAAGCCCGTACGCCATGGTTAAGGCATTTTGACACCCTCGGCCTCTCTACCATAGCGTTTGTCGTTGCTCGAGAGCTTGAACGGCCCTTAACCTCGGCTCCACGGCTCCAAAAGCGCCATATTTGCACACACGACTTTTCTTTGCCGCACGGCGGTTCCTATGCGTCCTACGGCTCCTCGCACCAAGTCAAGCATGCCCATGCACCATGGTTAAGGCGTTTTAGCACCTTTGTCCTCTCCACCACGGCGTTTATTACCGCTCGAGAACCCGAATGGCCCTTAACCATGGCTCACGGCTCTAGAACCGCCATATTTGCACACACGACTATGCTACCGACGGCCGGTTCTGCATGTCCTATAGCTCTCGACACTAGGTCAACCACGACCGTATGCCATGGTTAAGGCGTTTTGACGCCTCGGCCTCTCCACCACAATATTTGTCATCACCGAGAGCCCGAACGGCCCTTAACTATAGATCCACGACTCGAACATCCATAATTGCACACACGGTTGTCTTTGCCGGATCCAGCCGGATCCTGTGCATCCTACGGCTCTCGGCACCGGGTCAAGCACGCCCGTACGCCATGGTTAAGCCATTTTGATGCCTCTCACCGCTCCACCATAGAGTTTTTCATCACCCGAGAGCCGAAGGGCCCTTAACCACGGCTCATTCCACGGCCCAAAGCGCCATATTTGCACACACGACCATGCTTTGCGCACGGTCGGTTCCAACGCATCCTATGGCTCTCGGCGAGTCAAGCATGCCCGTACGCCATGGTTAAGGCATTTTGACACCTCGGCCTCTCTCTACCATAGCGTTTTCCATCGCTCGAGAGCACGAACGGCCCTTAACCTTGGCTCCATGGCTCCGAAGCGCCATATTTGCACACACGACCATGCGACGCACGGACGGTTCCAACGCATCCTATGGCTCGGCACGGCGAGTCAAGCATGCCCGTACGCCATGGTTAAGGCATTTTGACACCTCTAGCCTCTCCACCACAACGTTTGTTGCCGCCTCGAGAACGATTGGCCCTTAACCATGGCTCCACAGCTCTAAAGCGCCATATTTGCACACACGAGTATGCTACCGCCGGCCCGGTTCGTGCGTGTCCTACAGCTCTTGACACTAGGTCAAGCTTGACCGTATGCCATGGTTAAGGCGTTCCACAATGTTTGTCATCACCCGAGAGCCCGAACGGCCCTTAACTACAGCTCCACGACTCCAGAACATCCATAATTGCACACACGACTGTGCTGCCGCAGGGTCGGATCCTGTGCATCCTATGGCTCTCGGCACCGGGTCAAGCATGCCTGTACGACATGGTTAAGCCATTTTGATGCCTCTCACCTCTCCACCATAGAGTTTTCCATCACCTGAGAGCCTGAAGGGCTCTTAACCATGCCTCCACGGCTCCAAAACTGCCATATTTGCACACTCGACTATGCTACCGCACGGCCGGTTCCTGCGCATCCTAGGCTCCTCGCACCAAGTCAAGCACACCCATGCACTATGGTTAAGGCGTTTTGACACCGCTGGCCTCTCGACCACAGCATTTGTTGCCGCCCAAGAACCCGAATGGCCCTTAACCATGGCTCCACCGCTCTAGAACTGCCATATTTGCACATACGACTATGCTACCGCCGCGGTAGGTTCCTACGTGTCCTACCGCTCTCGACACTAGGTCAAGCACGACCGTATGCCATGGTTAAGGTATTTTGACACCTCTGGCCCCACCACCACAATGTTTGTCATCACCCGAGAGCCCAAATGGCCCTTAACTATAGCACCACGACTCCAGAACATCCATAATTGCACACACGACTGTGCTGGCGCACGGCCGGATCCTGTGCATCCTACGGCTCTCGGCACCGGTTCAAGCACACCGTACGCCATGGTTAAGCCATTTTGATGCCTCTCACCTCTCCACCATAGAGTTTTCCATCACCCGAGAGCCTGAAGGGCCCTTAACCATGGCTCCACGGCGGTAAAACTGCCCTTCTTTGCCGCATGGTCGGTTCTGTTAACACGAGAATTTGGTCGGGATATGACGAGGTGGGCCTACGAGCAGCAGAGAGGGCGATTCGGCAAATACATATGCGGTCGGCTAATTTCCGATTGTTCGGCAAATGATCAAGCGGTCGGCAACGGCTTCATTTGAAGGCGAAAGAAGGAAAGAGGAAGCTGACCAGAAAGGGAAGGAGTCGTGATAGTCAAGGACTCCGATTATGGTTAGAGTTAACATATTTGTATCTTTCCAATTTTGTTTAGATAGTTTGTAAGCACTTAGGACTCATGTTTTGTCCAGGGTATAAATATAAACCCTCGACCATTGTAATAAGGGTTCACAACCAAATCAATACAACCGGCTACGTGCCACCCTTCGAGTCCTTTTAGTCGTGTCGTCGAGTTCTTCGAGAGGGCCAATCAATCCGTCGACCTCGTAGTAAGAGTCCGGCAACCTTGCTATCATGTCTAGTATCGTGCGGCGGATTTAGATTATGATGCAAGTAGTCTCATCGGTTTTGCTTAGTATCGTGCGGCGGATTTAAGCTTAATGATGGGAAGTTTTTGCTTGTGCCTTGTATCGTGCGGTAGATTAAGACATGAGTAAAGATAGTTATCGGCTCTCTTAGATTTGGCAAGATCTAATAGATTCATTAAGTTATCACGTGTTGCATGTTTTATTTAATGTTTATTTATTTGCAACACTCTTTTGCCCAATCTAGATTGATGCTCTTTTTGGCTTTTTGGTCATAATCTCATGTTTATTCGATATCAAGTAGATCAATTTCATATAGCCGAATTAGATCGATCTAGATTGTCACGTGTTGTGGGTTCATTCATGTTAGATGTAGATAAGCCTTGACAGGACCGGGTACCGTGCGACAGATGCAGGTCTTTGGGTTACTCTAGAGCTAGTCATCCAGTGGACTAGAGATCAGTTTAATCTGATAGGTTCCTTTTACATGTTACTTGTTTGTTCCTTCTTCATGGACCCGATTCGGCAATCTTGCCGATACGGTTATGCTTATACATGTAGCGAGTATTTATAGATCTGTTAGGTAATTACGTGCTTTTAGCTCTTTCTTGTTAGATTGTATCATGCGGTGGATTGATCGCGATAAGGGGTGGTGTAAATTCATAGCGAGTGGTATCATGCGGTGGATTAGCTTGCTTGGGTTTATGCTCGACGGGTTTATGAAGGCTAGACGTGCGGCAGACTAGTTGGAGTAGCGTATGCATGTGTTGTTTAGTAGATTTATATTTATAAGTTACTTATCCTTAATTATTAGTGCTTGATGATGCTTTAAACCTGAGATGTAGTTTGATATGCCTTGATGATTTAATCTTGTTCAAACATGTCTTCGTTTACACGCATTCGGCAGTTCGGCTTTATTCATGTCAGTCATATCATATTAGCCGAATGAATTGCAAACTTGTTGGCGAGATAGCTTCTATAGCTATGTGTCGTCGTAAGTGGCTTCGGGGCCATAAAGATGGAAGCTATGTCTGGTCTCACCCGGCATGTTCCGGTTATGATCTTACCGTTTTATCCCTTGTCGACTTTCGGGTCAAATCGGCGGCACGCTTCGGATTCGGGACGCCGGGCACCGATTGAAGCTAGGCTTTCCGGCTTCTTTGTGTGTGAGACACAGTGCGCCACATTTTGTGTCAACACACTTTTTGGCACGCCCGGTGGGACCACTTCTCAGTCTAGGATGGGATCGGAAATTGACAACAGTCATGTTCTGAACGTGACCATGGACGAGCTGCAGCCAGAGCAACGCCAGATGGTAGAGCAAGCAATGGAACAGTATCAGCAGAAATGTCTGATGTCTTTTTCCAAGAACAAGAGTGGTAGAGTGATCGTCAAGCAATCACTGCCATGAGTTCTTCTCGCTAGTCAGTCTGATGTTACTGACGAGGAGGAGATGCAGAAGGTAGTTGGAGTCATTTACAAAGCTGTGGGAGACACTATGTTGAATCACAACACAGCTTTTCTGGGCACCTTCCGCAAAATCATGGTTGATACTTTTGGTCCAGCGGTTGACAAGCGCTTTGAAGAAAGATTTGGAGAGTTTTGGACCGGTGTTCTTCAACACTCGGTAATCTTCGGGGAAGTCAAGCTGGAGGAGGAGAGATAATCGGCACTAGCAAGGACGGGGCTGTTTATGATGAAAAGGAAAAGCCTCCCGTGACCGAGCAGCAAACTCATGGTCAAGTAACTTTTGGTGCAACAACGAGATATACCCGCATCTGCGCTTACAAGATCTCCCCGAGTGGCAAATAGATTGTAGAAGAGTATCTATGGAGATGGGTACAATGAATTTACTGATTACGGTTTACGAGTGCTTTGCCGAATCCGGGATACGGGAGTGCATCGGGAGTACCTTCTAGGAGACGGGGAGCGCAAGATGCAAATGATGTCCTCCAAAGCGAGAATGGCTGATATGATGCAGAATCAATTCGGCACGAAACCAAAGCATCGAGACATATGCATACAAATCTCCTTTCCCAGTGGTACAATAGGGTAGCTCTTCCACCAAGAGTTAAGCCACCAACGGATTTGACCAAGTTCTGCGGTCGGGATGACACCGGTACCATTGAGCATATCGGCGGATATCGATGCAACTTGGAGAAGGCTGGCAAGCGATGAAGCTTGGAGGATTAGATATTTTCCTATGTCTCGACGGGGCCGGCTTTCACATGGTTTGCATCGCGAATGGCTAATTCCATTGGTACATGGGCGAATTGGAGCAAAAGTTCCATGCATACTTTTATACGGGAACCAATGAGAAGAAGATGGTTGATCTATGGGCTATGAGGATGAAGACTGCGAGACACCAATGGAGTATCTTCGTAGATTCGAGAGAAGTGAAGAACATGTGCTATTCTCGACTATTCCCGATGATCAACTCGCACAATTGGTCATTGCGGGCATCTTTGCCACATATCGAGAGACAAGCTATTTGGCATGGAGTTTGAAGACCTTGGACGGCTTGCACAAAAGTTGACGGCAATGAGCAATCAAGCCCAAGGGTTCGGAAGAGATGCTCGTTTTCGGAAAGAGCAGTGCAGCTATTGACATGTATCGGGGATTTCTAGAAGAAGCATCGAATATGAAGATGAAGATGAAGTAGCTGGCTGCGGAGTTGAAGCTGGACGAAAGAGCCTAGTCATCGATGGGTGACTGCAAAAGGGATCTTATGATTTTGATGTCGGTAAAGGCGAGATAAGCTCTTTTTGTATCGATTCAAGAGGGACGCGTCAAGCTGCCGAGAAGGACATCCTATCTTTGCGCCTGAAGGGGTAAAGGATAAGAATACTTGTGGGTTTCATGATACAAGTTCTCATCATATCAATGATTGCCGAGTGTTCGAGTAAAGATTGAAAGCTATTCAAGATGGACACTTGAGATTTGATGGCAAGATGAAAGTAGACAAAAACCCGTTCCCTCGAGAACATGGTCTCTTTCTCTATAGGCATGGTTGATGCCGGTGAATCGAGGAAAAGGGAAAGATGAAGGTTCGACCTCTGAAAGAGCCAAGGAGAGTGGTCTTGTTGACCCGCTCGGCAAGTTACCAAGGAAGAAGTGCAACAAGTACGGTTCGAAATAGCCGAACAGAGAAGGGTCAAACATCGGATGCGGCTAAGGAAATTGCCGAATACACACCGAGCCAAAGCGCGAGTTACAACACGATACTTGTTGAATAAGTGGCGGAGGAAAAGAAGATGGAGTATGATGAGGAGCAAGCGGTACATTGAAGAGGAACGCAGATTCATGGCGAGCGTCGAAGATATGAGGCGAAATGCGCCGAAAGAGAACAGGAAGAGCACATGAGGGAGCAAGAGCGGTCACATTGGGCTGTTCCTTCTTCGGACTCTTGTTGGAATGAAGGCTTGAAGTTGCACTGCTAAAAACAATTGCCACGAATGCGGTGATCAATATTCGGAGTATAGGCAATCTCGAGTCAACCGCCGTCCCGTCCATGATAGACTTGGAATAAGGATTCCTGAGGACGATCGGCGCATAAAAATAAATAATTTTGATGTACATCGGAGGAAAAGATTTGCGAGATCAAGCTTGGGCTCATAGCAATATTCATAATGCGAGAGGAAAGTTCATATAGGTGGCAAAGAGGACAATGGTGCCCTCTGGTGGTGCGGAAAAGCCGGAAGAGAAGAGTTCAACATTTGAGGAATCAAGAGCTGAAGAGCGGGAATTAGCCGAAAAGAAACCAGTGTGGCGTCCTAAGAAAAAGGATGATGGACGGGGTCCTTGGTGATACTAACATGGTGTTCTTCATCCCATTGGAGTTTAGAGCTCTGAAGATCAAGAAATTCAAGATGAAGTATACTCGGACTTTGATGAAACCTGAATCCGAGACTGATGGCTCAACTTGTGTTGACTCGGCAAGCAATCTTTGACAAGCCGAGTTAAAAACCGTCATCGAAACCATTATGCACTTGAAGGGATATGTCAATGGCAAACCTTTAACCAAGATGCTTGTTGATGGAGGGGCTGCTATCAATATTATGCCCTATGCTACTTTCGAAAGCTTGGTATGACAAGTGAGGATTTGTTGCGGTGACATGATCCTTAGAGATTTTGGCAATGCTTCGATACTCGTGGAGCAGTACATGTGGGCCGATGATTGGATCCAAGACTTTGATCACTACTTTCTTTGTCATTGATGGCAAGGGGGCATATAGCATGCTTCTGGGAAGGGATTGGATCCATGCTAATTGCTGTGTACCCTCAACTATGCATCAAATTCTTATTCAATGGATAGGAGATGATGTAGAGGTTGTTCAAGCTGATGATTCAGTAAGTGTTGCCACTTCGAACTGCTTATTGGGAATATGATGGACAAGGCTGCCTTTCGGGTAAGAAATGGAAAGAAGGTCTGTCAATGTGTTCGACAGAGATCAACATGACCCGATCCAAGCGATCGACTCGACGGTAACTTTTAATGGGCAATCCAATCGATGGCAACAAAGGCAAAGCTGGGTCGTGGTTTCATGTCGGCCGACAAGCTAGAAGAGATCGATGTTGGTGATAGCACAAAGTCAAGGCCGATGTATATCGGTGCAAATTTAGACCCGAGAATATAAATTGAAATTAATAGAGTTCTTGAAGGAGTTTAAATATTGTTTTGCTTGGGATTACACAGAGATGCTGGATTGGATCGATCAATTGTTGAGCATAAGTTGCCTATAAAACCTGGATTTTGTCCTTTCAAACAACCTCCACGGAAGATTTATAAAGAGGAGGTATTGGCCGATGTAAAGAAAGAAATTGAAAGAGCTGATTGAAGCAAACTTTATTCGGCCATGCGGTATGCGAGATTGGATTTCAAATATAGTGCATGTCTACAAAAACAATGGAAAGATGAGAGTATGCATAGATTTGAGAGAGATCTCAACAAGGCTACTCCCATGGATGGATACCCGATGCGGTTGCCGATTTGTTGGTAGATGCAGCGACGGGTTATGAAATTATTAGTTTTATGGATGGCAATGCTTGGCTATAATCAGATTTTTATGGCGAGTTGAAGATATTGCAAAAGCTGCATTTAGATGTCTGGCCATATTGGTTTATTTGAATGGATAGTTATGACATTTGGATTGAAAAATGCTGGTGCAACTTATCAGAGAGCCATGAATTATATCTTTCATGAGTTGATCGGCAAAATTGTGGAAATTTACATTGATGATGTGGTAGTCAAATCCGAGAGACCATGAAGGACATTTAGCCAATTTAAGGAAGACTTTGGAGTGCACAAGGAAACATGGTTTAAAGATGAATCCAAATAAGTGTGCTTTTGGAGTCTCATTTTGGTGAGTTCTTGGGATTCTTGATTCATAAAGGAGGGATAGAAGTTGGAAAAAGAGCATGGAGGCAATAGACAAAATTGTGCCCCCAACTAACCTTACGAGTTGCAATCATTCTGGGCAAGATCAACTTTGTGAGAAGATTCATATCTAATTTATCGAAAGAGTGTTGCCTTTCTCTCCATTGTTGAAGCTCAAGAAGGATCGAAATTTATGCAGGGTGACATACGGCAAAAGGCTTTTGATGAGATCAAGCAATATATGAAGGCACCACCGGTGTTGGTACCTCCACAACTTGAGAAGCCTTTCAAAGTTTGTATGTGGCGGCCGATAGCCTAACAATAGGATCGGCCCTTATGCAAGAGTTTGATGGAAAAAAGAGGGTAATAGCTTACCTTAGCGAAAAGCGCTAGACCACGAAACAAGGTATTCGGCTATAGAAAAACTCTGTTTGTGTGTTTATTACTCATGCACCAAATTTTGGCACTATTTGTTAAATGCCGAATGTGTGGTGATATCTAGTTTTGATGTAATTAAACACATGTTGTCAATGCCGATTTTAAATGGAAGAATCGGCAAATGGGTATTAACCTTTGTCGAGTTTAATTTAAAGTATGAGTCGGCAAAAGCGGTGAAAGGACGGGTAATTGCCGATTTTATTACTCAACATCGTGATTTATACGTTGATATGGTTAACATTGCCCCATGGGCATTATTTTTTGATGGATCATCATGTGACAAAGGTGGTGGTGCTTTGGTATTCTTTTGGTATCCCCACGTGGAAAAACATTTGAGTTTGCTTTTTCAATTAAATATCCTGTCACTAACAATCAAGCGAGTATGAGGCTTTGCTTAGAGGGCTTATTTGTTAATAGAAGTGAAGGTTGTTCTTTGTTGAGATATTTGGTGATTACGAATTGGTAATCAATCGGTTGACAAGACAATATGAATGCAAAAATGATGTCTTGCAAGGGTACCATGAACAGTGTAGGGAACTTCGAAAAGCTTTTCGGTAGTCACTTTGCATCATATACCCGAGAGAGCACAATGGAGAAGCAAATAAATTAGCTCAAGCGACCTACGGATATCGGGAAAATCATGAGATTTTTGCAATAGAACAAAGTGCCTTCAATTGTGATCGGGTAGACAATGATTTGGAGAAGCGTTATTGTCGGTTATCGAAAGATCCATCTCGAGAGGGTTTCCGAAAGCTCAGGTATAAAGCTCTCAAGTTTGTGCTTCTTGATAGCCAATTTTATTACAAGTCTATAGATGGAGTATTGCTCAAGTGCTTGAGTCAAGAGGAGGCTAAGAAGGTTATGTTTGAAGTACATGAAGGAGTTTGTGGTGCGCATCAGTCGGCTTACCGAATGAAGTGGATAATCAGAAGGACAGGGTACTTCTGGCTGACTATGTTGGAGGATTGCTTTGAATATTACAAAGGGTGTCGAGAATGCCAGATATTTGGTAATGTTCAAAGAGCACCTGCATCTGCTCTGAATCCAATAATCAAACCATGGCCGTTCAGAGGATGGGGCATAGATTTAATTGGACAGATTAATCCTCCATCCAGTAAAGGACACAAGTTTGTATTATTAGCTGCGATTATTTTACCAAGTGGGTTGAAGCTATCCCTTTGAAAACGGTTAAGTCGAGAGAATATGGTCGGCTTTGTCAAAGAGCATATAATTCATAGATTTGGGATCCCACAAACCATAGCAAGCGATCAAGGGACTCGAGTTCACTTCCTCGAGTTTTGTGACTTTGCCGAAAGCATGGGAATAAGGTTGTATAATTCTTCCCTTATTATGCACGAGGCTAATGGCCAAGCGAGAGGCATCAAATAAGATCATGATCAAGATCATCCAAAGAAGATCAATGAGAAGCCAAGGAAGTGGCACTTGGTCCTTAATGAAGCATTATGGGCTTACCGAATGGCTTGCCATGGGTCCACACAAGCATCTCCATATGAATTGGTTTATGGGCATAATGCTATAACGCCACAGGAGTTGCAATCGGGATCAAGAAGAGTCGAGTTGCAAAGGGACTTGACGAGAAAAAAGATTATAAGGATTTGATGATGGATGAATTAGAAGATTTACATTTGATACGTCTCAAGGCCTTGGAAAACATTGAGAAGAATAAAATGCGTGTTGCCAAATATTACAACAAGAAGGTCAAAGTGAAGCAATTCGCGAAGGAGACTTGGTTTGGAAAACAATATTGCGGTTGGTACCAAAGACAAAACATTTGGCAAGTGGTCTCCAAATTGGGAGGGACCTTTTCGGGTTGTCGGTTGTACTTTTGGTAATGCATATATGTTGAAAACGCTATGCGGAGAAGAGCTTACTAGAGCCATCAATGGCGAGATACCTTAAGAAGTTTTATCCAAGTGTTGAAGTTGGATCTTAATCGGGACCGTGACTTGAATATGATATAGCCGATTGAGTAAAAATCGCCTTCAGAATAAGGGAAAGAGGTTGGAAAAAGTAGCCGATATTATTGTATCGCCTCTAGTGCAAAAATAGCCGATATCGTGTGTATCGTCTTCAGAACAGAAATAGCCGATGCAGTTGTATCGCCTTTAGCCAAATTTTTTTAGAATATAAATGAACAGTTTTATCTATCATTTGGTAGGTTTATCGGGAGAAGATAAAGGGAATTGAAGAGCTATGCTACAAAATGTCAAATCATGGAGTAGTGCCAAGATCTAATCGGCTAAGACGAGCGTTATGCGTTCGGGAAAATTTCGTTCGGGAAGAATGTTGCGAGACGAATTCTAACTAAGGATTGAAAGAAGTTCGCAAGAACAAACACGATTGCTAAAGCACCATTGCGGTTAAAGACAAGCGAGAGCAAGGAGGAGACCAACATTCTTCATTAAAATTTTTATTACAACCCGCGCCGGTCCTAATACAAGCTACTCCTCTTCCTCGGTGAAGAGCTTGTTGAGGACGGACTCCGGGTTGTGGCGTTGGCCATGGCGTCGGCGTGGTCATCGTACGCGGCAGGGGAGGCCCTCGATGCCGTCGACCTCATGGGGAAGCCCGCCCGGAAGCCGGTCGGCATCGGAGCGTAGTCGTCCCCGGTCGGGGCGACATCCCCGAGCCGAGCGCGGTGCCGAGGCGCACGCCGTGAAGGGCAACTGGTTGATCGACCGGGCACCGCCTCGAGGCGTCGCCACGGTCGCCCCCAGGCGTTCACGTGATTAGCCCTTTGCCGTCGCCGCCAACCTCGGGGCGGTCCGGCTCCGCGTTGAGGTGCGCAAAGGAGAAACAAGACGGGGACGGTGAGTAAAAACGGGTCAAGAATGACGGAAATCACGCAATGGTAGAAGGACAAATCTTTGGTGATGGTCGCGGTCATCGGCGGCGGTATCCTCCCACTCAGCGGGCGATCCGAACTTCTTGGTTTCTTCACCAAGAAGCGCCGGTGCCTCGTCCCTCTCACGGAGGTACCGGCGGCGTCGTAGCGGGTGTACGCCGGGATCTCCTCGTTGTTCCTATCCCATATCGGCGGTACGAAGAAGAGGACCCAGCCGAGGCGCCAGCGCGGGCTTGAGGAGAAACGAGGCCGGGCTGGAGGCCCGAGCCAGCCTTGAGGGCAAATGCGTCAACGCCCGCCCGCGGGAAACGCCATTTGCCAGTCTGATCCTCACCGTTCTACAAACAAGGTGCAATCAAGATCGGCAAAATAAGAAGAAACCGCAAACAAGATGGAGAAGTTGTCTCCTTACTGCAGGCGACGGCCGCCGCGGTTGCTTCCCTCTGCCACGTCCATGGGAGCGGGAGCGGAGGCGGCCGAGGCCGGGCGCGAGCCCGGCGGTGTGCCTCCGGAAGTGGCGACATAGTCGCCGGTGTTCCCGACGGCCCTGAAACGGATCAAGAAGATAAACAACCGCAAGGGGGAAGAGACTTAGATCGGGTAAAAACTATCAAGCAGCACAACTCAAAAGGTTGAAGATCTCACCGCCGGCGCCGGTTGCTGCTTCCCTCCGCCTTGTCCTGGGCTGGACGCTTGCCATGGTCGCCGCCGCTTGCCATCGGTGGTGGTGAGGGTTTTTTGAGATTGGGGTGGAAGAGGAAGTGGAAGAGATGATAGCAACTGCTTGTGCTTGGATGTGATGATGGTGGGAGCCAACTGGTCCTATTTATGAACGATGGGAGCCGTGGCGAGACTGCGGGAAAGCCAAGCGACAAGATAGGGTTTTCCGCACCTATGGGCCGACGTTGAGTTGGGCCGAGCCCATCACTACTGGTGATTCAGTTACCATACATTCGGTCGGCTAAATAGCTGATGAGGGCTATTCGGCTAAAGCAAGCACTTGGGGCGGTAGCAGTTATGTTCGGCTAATACACACATCAATGAGTACAGTCGTGATTGGAAAAGCCGAATAACAATGGAAGCAGCGAAGAAAAGAGAAAAATGAAGATTATCTATTTTCCGAGAGAAAGGGAATTGTTTTCAAATATGACGAGGCGAGACCTAAATGTCTACATCTTCAAGTACAACCCAAGCATTTATACATTCAAATAAGAGTTAATGATATTCGGGGCATCGTCTTTATTCTATTGACCTCGTCAAGGGCTCTCTTGTCTTCAACGGAGAATTTTGGATCTGCAGTAGCTTTGCTCTTGATGCTTGGTCTCTCGATGAGAGAGCTTATTTTGGACTTAGCGAATCAAGAGGTGGCGAGTAGCAAGTTTGGCCTCATGAGATTGAATGTTGGCATCCAATTGAGCCAAGCAGCTACCCGGTTTGATCCTCTCATCTCTCATACTCTGCAATTCTAGTTCCAAGGTGTCCCAAGACTGTTTGGCTGACTTGAATTCAGAGTAGAGCTCCTTAACTTGCTGTTCTTTGGTTGCCTTGTCGGTTTCCAAAATAGCCTTGTCAGATGTATTTTTGTATGCTCTCTTGACAACAGCAAAGTGGTCATCAAGGTGGGACAAGGCGTTTATGGCATCCTTAAGATCAGAAGGGAGCTCTTGGCCAATTGGCTCTGCTATTTCCCTTATCTTGTTAGATTCTCGAGTCAAATCAACAATGTCCTTCTCTAAGAATGAGATTATGTCTTTCAGTTTGCTTTGACTCTACGATGATAATTGCCGATTAGAGGAGACTTCATCATCATCGGCAAATTCTTGGCAATGAGGGAAAAAGCTGGCTGTTGAAGAAGCGGTGCCACACGATGACGAAGAAAATTTATTAGTGAATGACTTAATTCAAATAGGGAATAGCGAGAAAGATCAAGATAATACCTCTTCGGCAAAAACCTGATCAATAGCCTCTTGAGTAGCATCAAGACTTTGAGTGGCCCGTACGATTCTTTGCTTCATGGATAGTAGTGTCATGACTTGTTGATATATCTTGAATTGCCGAAGGTGTTGAATCGAATACGTCTTGAAGAAGAATTTTATACTGTTGCTTCTCCTAGGTGATGAAGAGGAATGTCTTGTTTCCGTTTCTATTTGTTCATCAACCTGATGAGAAGGAATTTCTTCTTGCTTCTCCTTGTTCACACTGCTTGGTCATGCACGATGCATACCAAGGCTTGCTAGTAGGCTCATTGGCGTCGCTTGACCGAGTAGAGGCTCCGGGAGAGTTTTCCAAGATCACTACCACCCGGGACTTTGAGGGTTGGCTTTGTACTTGTTGAAAGAAAGTGATAAATGCAAATACATTTGCGAGATGGAAAATAAGGGATCAAAAGCATTCATACCCGAGGGAGTGGCTTAGCTTTCTTTGATCTTGTTTTCTTGGGAATGGCGGTGTCCTTGATGGGGGAGGAAGGAGTTTTCTTTTAAGGTCCTTCGAGAACCTTTGTGTCATCAGTGTTTGTTAAAAGCTAAACTTGGAGCATCATGCCCCGGAGCAGCATTAGGGCCGGGTTGCCGGTATTGAACCTCACGGAGGACTTGGAGGAGCATTGTCTGTTCAAAAGGATGTTTAGAAAGCAGGCGAGAGACATGAAATGAAAGGTGGCTATAAGAGTGTACCTCATCATCGAAGTGAATGAGGGCATTAAAACTTGGCATAGAGGATGGACTTGTGCTCTAAAAATGTGAGAATGCCATTCTTGCCACCAAAGAGTGAATGAGGGATGAGCGGCTTCAATTATCACCGGGGGATTAGGTTCATATGCGGAAGCTTACATCCAAGATTGAAGACTTTGTTGGCCTCGGTAATATTCAGCAATGACTCCCTGGGTGCGATGATGCTTGAAAAATATGGCCTTGGGGGCAATTAACCAAGTCAGCTGGCAACCATGTTTGGGTTGTAAAATTCATAAGTTGAACTTATCGGCCGGCCGTGATGAAATTCTTTGGTAGAGCACGGGGGCTGATGAAAGAATTAAAAATATCCCTGGAATCATCATCTATGCAGCCCGGCTCATAGCTAAATCTACGGGGAGAGTTAAATTTTCATTCTCTACGTAGGGAAACAGTTACGTGGTTGAATCCCTTGTAGAAGATCTTAAAAAGGTGGCCAAGGTCTAGATCAATGACAATGGAAGATGCGGCTTCCCCATATGCGACGGGATTTATATCGGGATCCTCACCTTGACATAGTTGATTGAAGGAAAATTCAGGTTATGGAGGTCAACTGAAACTATCGATGCATATACGGTTGCGGCCACATTTGGACAAGCCACCACGGGCCATTGACACGGGAGATTTCACCACAGCCACGCATTTAAGCGGTGATCGATGCATCATGTGGTAAAGTTGCTCCTAAGAGATACTTGCCCAAAGGGATCAATTTACTGTAGCTAGATCTTGACCATCACTATGTGATTCAAGCTGGGCTCATTGGATTTGCCCAGAAAATGAATGCACACTGACCACATGTTCATGAAAGCCTGTATTCTTTATCGATCAGGTACCGGTGAGGCATAAGCACTGAATATATTTGGTCCAACCTCCTCCTGATTTGGTGACCTTTGTGTACTTGGTTCCTTTGAATTTGAAAGGGTATGTTGGCTTGGTTATGTTTAGTTCGGTCATCATGAAGATATCGATAAAGTAATTGACATTGGGCCGTGACCAAAGATGAATGCATTGATGGCATTAGACCAAGAGTGAAGCGGCTATTAGGGAGGGAATCATTCCTTGGCATGTCGGCTAAAGAAAGCTCCAAGCGGTCTTGAATATCTTGTGATTCCAGAGAAGTCACTATTCCTGGACTGCATCCTACGGTACCAATCATGCCATCCTGTGATTGAGGGAAGGGGTCAAGTTTTGAAAGTGTTCGGCCACCTATTTGGGGGGGCAGTCCTGGATTTGAATGGGATCCTCAAAGTTTCCTTTTCAATAAAATCCCTCGGATTGGGGTCTCCCATTAGACCAAGGAAAAATGACCCAGGATGAGCAAGATTGGAAATCAAAATCTCGTTCTTCATTTCCTTTAGAAGAGGTGAGAGCGAATAAATCAAGAACAGATTTGAGAACTAATTCAAGAGAATTGCCGAATGGGTGATACGAGTAGGGTTACCTCTAGAAGCTCCTCTTGAGTTCCTGTTGCCATGATGGAGCTGGTTGAAGTCTCCATCGCCATTGAAGACAGTAGTAAGCACGGATCTCAAATGGCCCATTTGCGGGCGCGGCGGGAAGTCCGACCTAGGCGAAGGCATTGATAGTCAATTTCGAAATAAAACCCTTTTATCTCGAAATTGAGGGCATGTGTTAACACCAGAATTTGGTCGGGATATGACGAGGTGGGCCTACGAACAGAGAGGGCGATTCGGCAAATACATATGCGGTCGGCTAATTTCCGATTGTTCGGCAAATGATCGGCTTCATTTGAAGGCAAAGAAGGAAAGAGGAAGCTGACCGAGAAAGGGAAGGAGTCATGATAGTCAAGGACTCCGATTATGGTTAGAGTTAACATATTTGTATCTTTCCAATTTTGTTTAGATAGTTCGTAAGCACTTAGGACTCATGTTTTTGTCCGGGGTATAAATATAAACCCTCGACCATTGTAATAAGGGTTCACAACCAAATCAATACAACCGGCTACATGCCACCCTTCGAGTCCTTTTAGTCGTGTTGTCGAGTTCTTCGAGAGGGCCAATCGATCCGTCGACCTCCGTAAGTCCGGCAACCTTGCTATCATGTCTAGTATCGTGCGGCGGATTTAGATTATGATGCAAGTAGTCTCATCCGTTTTGCTTAGTATCGTGCGGCGGATTTAAGCTTAATGATGGGAAGTTTTTGCTTGTGCCTTGTATCGTGCGGTGGATTAAGACATGAGTAAAGACAGTTATCGGCTCTTTTAGATTTGGCAAGATCTAATAGATTCATTAAGTTATCACGTGTTGCATGTTTTATTTAATGTTTATTTATTTGCAACACTCTTTTGCCCAATCTAGATTGATGCTCTTTTCGGCTTTTTGGTCATAATCTCATGTTTATTCGATATCAAGTAGATCAATTTTATATAGCCGAATTAGATCGATCTAGATTGTCACGTGTTGTGGGTTCATTCACGTTAGATGTAGATAAGCCTTGACGGGACCGGGTACCGTGCGCGGATGCGAGGTCTTTGTTACTCTAGAGCTAGTCATCGGGTGGACTAGAGATCGGTTTAATCGATAGGTTCCTTTTACATGTTACTTGTTTGTTCCTTCTTCATGGACCCCGATTCGGCAATCTTGCCGATACGGTTATGCTTATACATGTAGCGAGTATTTATAGATCTGTTAGGTAATTACGTGCTTTTAGCTATTTACTTGTTAGATTGTATCATGCGGTGGATTGATCGCGGTAAGAAGTGGTGTAAATTCATAGCGAGTGGTATCATGCGGTGGATTAGCTTGCTTGGGTTTATGCTCGACGGGTTTATGAAGGCTAGACGTGCGCGAGACTAGTTGGAGTAGCCTATGCATGTGTTGTTTAGTAGATTTATATTTATAAGTTACTTATCCTTAATTATTAGTGCTTGATGATGCTTTAAACCCGAGATGTAGTTTGATATGCCTTGATGATTTAATCTTGTTCAAACAAGTCTTCGTTTACACGCATTCGCTGATTCCCGGCTTTATTCATGACGGTCATATCATATTAGCCGAATGAATTGCAAACTTGTTGCGAGATAGCTCTATAGCTATGTGTCATCATAAGTGGCTTCAGTGGCCGTAAAGATGCTAGTCTCACCAAGATGTTCAGTTATGATCTTACCATTTTATCCCTTGTCGACTTTCGAGTCAAATCGGCGGCACGCTTTCGGATTCGAGACGCCCGGCACCCGATTGAAGCTAGGCTTTCCGGCTTGCTGTGTGTGAGACACAAGGCACCACATTTTGTGTCAACACACTTTTTGGCACGCCGGCTGGACCACTTCTCGATCTAGGATGGGATCGGAAATTGACAACAGGGCCACATTCCCGAACGTGACCATGGACGAAGCCGTGCGACGAGCAACGCCCGGAGATGGTAGAGCAAGCAATGGAACGATTATCGCGAAATGTCCGATGTCTTTTTCCAAGAACAAGAGTGGCAGTGATCGTCAAGCAATCATTGCCACGAGTTCTTCTCGCCGGTCGATCGATGTTACCGACGAGGAGGAGATGCGAGAAGGTAGTTGGAGTCATTTACAAAGCCGTGGGAGACACTATGTTGAATCACAACACGGCTTTTCTGGGCACCTTCCACAAAATCATGGTTGATACTTTTGGTCCAGCGAGTTGACAAAGCGCTTTGAAGAAAGATTTGGAGAGTTTTGGACCGAGTGTTCTTCAACACTCCGGCAATCTTCGAGGGGAAGTCAACTTGGAGGAGGAGAGATAATCGGCACTAGCAAGGACGGGGCTGTTTATGATGAAAAGGAAAAGCCTCCTGTGACCGAGCAGCAAACTCATGGTCAAGTAACTTTGGTGCAACGGATATACGCATCGCTTACAAGATCTCCCAGTGGCAAATAGATTGCGAAGGAGTATCTATGGAGATGGGTACGGTGGAATTTACTGATTACGGTGCTCGAAAGTGCTTTGCCAAATCCAGGATACGAGGGAGTGCATCGGGAGTACCTTCTAGGAGATAGGGAGCGCAAGATGCAAAATGATGTCCTCCTAAGCGAGAATGGGATGATATGATGCAGAATCAATTCGGCCTGAAACCAAAGCATCGAGACATATGCATACAAATCTCCTTTCCCAGTGGTACAATAGGGTAGCTCTTCCACCAAGAGTTAAGCCACCAACGGATTTGACCAAGTTCTGCAGTCGGGATGACACCGAGTACCATTGAGCATAAATGAGATATCTAATGCAACTTGGAGAAGCGCTGCCGCACGGCCGGTTCCTATGCATCCTACGGCTCCTCGCACCAAGTCAAACATGCCCATGCACCATGGTTAAGGCGTTTTAACACCTTTGGCCTCTCCACCACGGCGTTTTTGCATGAACCCGAATGGCCCTTAACCATGGCTCCGCGGCTCTGAAGCGCCATATTTGCACACACGACTATGCTACCGCACGGCCCGGTTCTGCATGTCCTATAGCTCTCGACACTAGGTCAAGCACGACCGTATGCCATGGTTAAGGCATTTTGACACATCGGCCTCACCACCACAATATTTGTCATCACCCGAGAGCCCGAACGGCCCTTAACTATAGCTTCACGACTCCTAGACATCCATAATTGCACACCGTGCTTGCCGCACGCCGGGATCCTGTGCATCCTACGGCTCGGCACCGGGTCAAGCACGCCGTACGCCATGGTTAAGCCATTTTGATGCCTCTCACCTCTCCACCATAGATTTTTCATCAC
>JAENPR010002792.1:0-41026 GCA_018135685.1 Themeda triandra
GTGGATGATCTCTTCTTTATCGCTATGGTTCCGGGTTAGCACGCACATAGCTGTTCTTTAGGCACGCAATCATGTTTCTTTGCGGCGACCTTGGCTCGTTGGTGAAAGAACTTTGTACGGCGTCTCACTTCCTTTATGTTCGGGATCTGGAGCCTTGTCTTAATGCGGATCGTTCGATGTTTGTCGCTAAGACATCTTTGCTTTAGTTGCCTATGAAGGTCGGCTTACGCATCGATGTGCATTCTTGGTGCAGGGTCTTGCTCCTTTGTACCTGGATAGTCTGGATTTCTACGCCTTATCAAATCTCGGTATGCGCCTTGTTGGCAATGTCTAGGTGCGGGCGTGCGTACTGACAAGGTCTTGCTCCATTGTCTCGGGCTGCCCGGCCCCGGTGTTTACCAAGCGGTTGTGGAGGATATGAGAGGGTTGGAGCCTTCGGTTGGGCTGACCATGCGTCTTATGCGAGCTGACCAAAATCCGGCACACCGCGTCGAAGGTTTCAAACACGAAGGTTGCATTGCGGTGAGGCTGGTTGTTGATTGCAAAGGAGTAGCGATGATCGATAGTGAACTACTAAAGCGCCACAAGGTTGACTAATGGAAAAGGTGCATCCCACTCTAGGTTGCGAAAGCTCTATCGTCGACAAGTGTTGGGTTCCTTCTCGTTGCTCCAAGTATATTTCTGTTACCGGAGCTTTATCTCCATCGGCTCACTAGCGTGGAGTGCTTGTACGAGAGCTGCCTCATGTTTGCTCTATTGATATTGTCATTATTCTTGTCCTGTACTGCACAAATAAGATTGAAGTCTCCAATACAAAGCCATGGTTCTCCCCTTGGTTGACAGTGGATCAGCTCAGCAAGGAAGGGTGGTTTGTTAGCGTCGTCACGTTGGTCCATATTGTGGTGAGAACATAGGAGTTGTTACTCAGCTTCATTGTGATATTAATGGAGAGGCAGTATTGATCCTTCTTTAATAGGTTCCCCAAGATGAAGTCGGGGTCCCAAGCAATCGGTATCCACTCCTCCTAGTGTCATCAACGGCGGTACTCATAGCTACTGCGGTAATCGAGGTCCTAGGAACTCCATTGCCAAAAGATTATCGAGTCCAGCTTTGTTTCTTCACCGGATGATGTATGCATTCTTTGTTGGCACATCAACTTTGATAGCTTCTCTTCTTGCTGCACTATTCGGGTCGCGAACATTCCAATTGGAAGTTTGGAGTCATTGTTATTCATTTCGGAAACTAGGAAAGCAACGGAGAGAACGAAGAAGCATATTGGCCCGGCAACCCAAGATTAACTATTGCAAATGTAAACAAAGCGATACTGACCACTGCAACCTATAGTGCCTCGGCGACCTCCCTACAAGTCCACCATGGCTATCCACTTCATCCCCGAGGCATAAGCTGAAACACATCACAAGATAACCAAACCTAACTCGACTAGTGGAAGATCGGCAGTGCGCTCGACCTAACTAACATTAACAACCCCGACCTGCGCAACAAAGCTTGAATGAAAGGAACACTAAAACAACAAGCTAAGCCCCCATCTCGAGCATCGGCCTCCACTTGACACCGCCTCCTAGGATCTTCGTCGGCTTCTTGTGCCCCGTCTTCACGAGTGCTGAATGGCAATGACTCTTGTGGAAGATCATCGTGATACATGTCGAGGTACTTGGTCACGAGCGCATCCCAGGCTCTGGTGGTTGTCGTCGGCAATGACTCCTTCATGAGCTGTCTTTGGGCCCTGTGTGCCACCGGGACATCCGTCTATCTCGGCTGCCGGCGCGAGGCTGAGGATGCGTGGCCACACAGGGCTTGGTCCCCGCATGCCGGGGGTAGTGCCACGGAGTACAAGCGGCATCGCTCTTCGGCGTCTGCGGCCCCGGCCGGTGGAGCCACGAAGACGGCGTAGACGTCGTCGGCTGAAATCTACCGGCGAGCCCCGACGGCTCCCTCCCCATGCCGGAGGCTCGTCCTCCGCCGGTGCGCGCCTCAGGGCTGTCACGATCCGGGGGCCGGCGCGTGGTCGATGTCCATCCATGTGACGGGTCGGGGAGATTTCCCCCACCTTGTCCGCGCTGGCGAGTCATGCTACGCTGAAGGCGGGACGGGCCGGGCGGCGATCATCTGCGCTGCGAGCAGGCCCCGCTCGAATCGGGGTAGGCTGGCCCGTAGATGCGGGCCGCGGAGCAGTCTCCGACGCCATGGGGTCCTCCCGGGCGGCGGGGTGGGGGTGGTGATGGGCTGCAGAAGAAGTCGGCCCGAAGGGTCGATGAAGGTGTTGGTCTTTGCGGTCGCTTGAGCGTCGTCGCGGCTGGTTGCCATGGTGATCGCGAAAACGGATCGGCGGGCGGGAACGGCGGTGTTCCTAGTCCTCGACTCCTGGGGAAGCTCGTCGCGGCTCTGGCGATAGGGGGATCCGGGCGGCCAAAGCGGCCACGCTCCAAGGCCTCCGGCCTCGGGGCCGCCGGCCGCGGTAGGGAGTGCGGAAACGCGGCTACACCCGCGCCCGCCGTGCGGTCGGACGCCGGCCGGGGAGCCGGCCCACTTTCCCCAGGTGCTCCTCGACACGTCGTGACCGTCTCGAGCCCTCATAGTCGGCCCATGCAGGTTGGTCATGGCGTGGGCGGGGCGGCGATGCCCAGCGGCCCCAGCGTGGCCCGGAGCCCGGCGGGCGGGCGCGCTGCGGGCGGCCGTCCGGGACGCCGCGGCCAGTCGAAGCGGACGAAGCGGCGCGGCTCCACTGCTCGATGATGTCCGAGCCGAGGCCGAGGCCGCACGCTCCGGTCCTCGTACCCCTCCAGGTGTACCGGGATTGCATTGTTAGGGAACACGCTCCGCGGGGGAGTGGACGGGATGTGGTTGGGGAGGGGAGGTCACGATCTCGTGGTGCGCCCAGCCCGGCTCGAAGGTCGACGTACTCGATGGCGCGCGGTAGCAGATCGAGCCCTCCATCCACACCCAACACGAGAAAAGCTGAGGAGGTCTCATTTCGCGGCCCGCCGAGGGACCGTGAAACCCGTTGAAAATGCAAATGTCCCCCAGATCCTTCGGACTCCATCCTCGTTCCATGCCTCGGGGATGTTCTCCATGGTTACCTTGATGTGGGTCCCTGCTAGCCTCCTGTTGGAGCCTCCCGGGCGCCATGGAGTCACGATCGGCTGACGAGCCCCGAAGGTAAGGGAGCCCTTGCAAGGGGGCCGGTCCCTGAAGCAGGCGAACCTGAAGTCTGCGATGAATGACACCGAAGAGAGCACGGTGACGCGGAAGGTGTGTCGCGGCACCTAAAAGCACACGGAGAGCATGTGGCGGCCTCCCGTCGACGACGGGGAGTAGGGCCCGGGGCACAACCGTGGGGCGGCCGCGTGGACCATGGCGGCCGGCCTCGCCATCATCGCCGCGAGGGGGCGGTGGCACGAGCCCGAAGCCCCGGCGGAACCTGGCCTGCCCGGAGGCGGTCAACATGGCCGGGTGGAGCGGGGGTTGTGGCCCACGCCGGCGTCAGCGGTAGGCGTAGGCGGAAGTGAAGCGGTGCGGTGGTGGCGGTGCTTGTGGATTGGCCGAGGTAATGGGCGGAGTGGTTGGGCTGTTTGGGCGGAAGCTCGGGGAACACAATGCGACTATGGAGGGCCCTCCCGGGAAGACAAAGGCGGGCACGGAGCTCCTTGGAGATTGGTTGCCGGCTTGCGGGGGCGGTGGAAAGGAGGTGTGAGCCGTTGCCAAGAGCGGCGGATGCGGCGGATGGGGTCTCGACACTCGGCGGCAAGAGATGGTCAAGGCTAAGACACGACGAGCGCCGGCAAGGTGCTTCTTATAGACGCAGCCCGGCACGCGCTCCGGCGAGGGCCGTGGTGATGGGCGTCGGGGGTGTCGGAAGGAGGCGCGAGGCAAGGCGTGCTCCTTCCGCCACCAGTACTTCTTCTTGGAAACTTGCCATCTGGTGAAAGTGAAGGGTCCTCATGGTAGGAGGAGCCGAGCATTCACCCCCGCGCCATTGAGCATGCCCGCGGGGAGTGAATGGCCTTCCCCTTGAGGCAGTTCGATGCCATGGATCGGCCGCCCGTAGGTTTTCAGGTGCCGCGGCGGCGGACGGGTGCGAGGCTCAGGCGCCTCCACACGCGCTTCTTCTTTGCAGCAACAGGTGGCACCAGGGCCCTCCGCGCCATGAAGGCCCCTGCTTTCACCGGAATGGAAATGGGCAGTGCCTGTTGTGGCAGAACCTCCTAAGTAATATGGCCCACACACATCTGTCATTGTCTCAAAAGATCTCTGACAGCCATGTATGTGTTCCATATGACTTATGAAGTTCTGTCGGATGTTCTCAAAGAACTCTGATAAACCACGTTTTATACTTACTCCTCTGTCCCAATATTCTAGACGTTTTAGGTAGCTAGCTGGTGCATTAACTGTTGACCGAACCTGGACGCTGCTACGGCCGGATGCATGCACTGCTACGTGAATCTGGACAATGCCAACCCATCTCAAAACGACAAGTAATGTGGGACGGAGGAGTATACCGGGATCAACAATGGAGTAACCACAACATTATAACATTTGTTATAAAATATACATCGGAAGTGCGGAAGAATGATAAAAGTAAATTTACAAAATATGAATAAGTTAACTTTTACAAACTTAACTTAAAATTACGGAAGTAGAGTAGGACTTCGGAAGACAACTTAGGTAGGACACCTAAGTCGCGAGAGAGACCAACTCATGTCGATCCCAGCGACATGAACTTGGTTCGAGACACACGGTCATGACACAACAGGGGTTCAACAAACCCCGAGTACAAAAGTACTCAACAAGACTTACCCGATGAAAAGAGGGGTGAAGACTCGAGAACGAGACTAGTGGGACAAGGTAAGGTTCGCAAGAATTAAAGATTTTTGCGAGAAAAGCTCTTAGGATCAAGTTTTAAACTCATCAATAATTATCAACAGAAAGAAAAGTGGTCTTGCTCAAGCTCGGGCTTATCAACCAACTCTATTTTGATACTCCGATCATCATTCAAGTTGTTACTACGATGATGAACACCGATCGAAGTCTTCTTCTCAGAAGCACGGTGATTCGAATCCATTTTTACCCAGCTAGGACCTAGATCATTGATATACTGGAGACCCTAACTCCGATGTATACGAGATCACATGATATATCGGGATAACAACGCAGCCATATATCAACCACATGATATACGCGGGAGACTCAAACTCCTAAGCATATCAATATATATGGGACTCTCAACCCCACAAGTATATCACACCCTGTGTGTGTGGATTTTCTAGGTCTCGATATCACCAGTTCACCAACGAAAGAGGCCTAGGTCATCAACAGACAGAAACACTACAGAGGGACTCCTTTCCCAATGCAAGTTAGCCGTCGACTCGATTTATTAGCTATCATCATGATTTCATCAAGAAAAGCCAACCTCATCTTTTTCATTCTTTTACTTTTTGAAAACCTAACTAATTAAGTAGGGCTAAGCATTACTACGCATTTTCCAAATAAACGGGTAACAAGGAATATGGAAAAAAGATAGGTTATGCAATTGGTGGGTTTTCACTCAACTCCTATTCCCTAATGCAACAATTCATAATCGAAGTGATAAAACTTTATAAAAACAAAGAAAGGGTTTAAATGCATCCGGGGCTTACCTCGTGTTTGCGAGAAGTTAGATTCTAAATGTCGAGACTTGACATCAACTTCCATGGACGGGCGACTCGGCATCATTGAGATATTACTTCAAGACCTTTGGTGGATGACACCTTTTCGAACGTTGATCAACACGAACCATCTCACTCTCCTAACAACTACACGTAATTAATGATGTGTGCTTTAGTATGATGAACTCATGACATGATGCATTATGATGCTTTAATGATGAGAAAGCAACATTAACGAACATGAGCACATAAATGAAACTTACTCTAGTTAAGCTAAACTAGCAGATCAAGATAATACACATGAATACATAGATTAATCCCTAACGACTTGATCAAGAGAGCACAAACAACTAATTAAGAGCCAAAGGTCATTAAGATTAATGACCTAAGGTCATCACTCAATCCCAAAGTCACTCAAGAAAACCCTGTCATTAAGAGTTAACCAATCATAAAATAAAGACAAAATTAATTAAAAGTTGTCAAACAAATCTCAAAAATTAAACTTAAACTTCTCATGGCCAGAGAAAGCTACAGAATAAATTTCAAGATTTTTAGAACATAAAATAAATAACTAAAAATAAGAGAAGGAGCATTTTTCAATTAAAGAGACTAATTTTTTGAACATGCAAAACACAATCAAAATTGGCATTTCATATTTTTCCTAGACAGAGAACACAATAAAGAGCTTACATAAAAATTTTCAGAATTTTTGGAGCCATAAATAATTCTATATGGAAATAACAAATTACAATACTATTCATCAAATTAGAAAAAAGAGAAAAGAGAAACAAAAGAAAAAAGCTAAGGCCGCCCAGCCGGCCCATAACGCGGGATCAGCCCGGCCCGGAACGTGAGCAGGCCGGGCCAAGGCCTGGTTTGGAAATTTTGCATAAAAGTTCCTAGGGTTTTACAAATTCACAAACAAGTCCAATCCGATACTGACACTATTCAAAATGAATTGTGAATCTTGCATATGGACCCCTAAAGTGAATCTTTCGCCGGCCGACGTGATCTCGCCGGTGGCGGGGTCTCCGGCCACAAGCTCAGACTCTATGCGATCTCCACGACTTAGCGAAACGGCCGGTAGCTACAACGCGGTGGTGGAGGCCCTATGGCGAGCTCGACGTCGCGCAAGGCGGACGCGTCGGCACGGAGCATGGTAACAGGGCCAACATCGGGACAACCGACGACGAGGGCGCGAGCGCAACACACAATACATCCACGCGAACACGATAGAGTAGCTAACAAAGCCAGCGCGAGACCCTAGCAGCTACGGCTGCAAGCGCGGCGACGGACCTGGCCGCGACGGCGACGACACGTACGGAACGGCGATGATAAGGCGATACAACCCCCCAATCCAAAGGCACTGCCATGAGCAGGGGCTCACCGTGACTCTGGTGTGCACGCTAGCTTGACTGCAGACGGGCTGCCGCTGGGTGCTCGACGGTGGCGTGGTCGGCGGCGTGAACTGGTCGGCATGGTTCGCGTTCCGGCGAAACCTGCGAACCAAACAGCGAGGTAAGGAGAGCACCGTGAGCAGTAGATGATGGCAAACACGACCATGAAGATTAATTCGAAAAACAATCAACAAAGGAGGCCGTGCTCAGCGTCGAGCTCGTGGCGGCTCTGCTCGTCGGCCAGGAAGAGAACGACGGCGCGCGGGGAGCTCCGGCGGCGAGAGATGACGCGAGGGGTTTCGGCGTGTGCGCAAAGGTGAGGCGGAGTTGGTGGCATGGTTTATGGCGGCAATAGCCGGACGAGGGCGACGAATTTGACGGTGTCGCGAAGCTCGGCCATGGCGCCAATAGAGGAGAAAGGAGAACGGCCACGGCTTCGGTATTAATAGGAAGGTCGAAGAACGGCGCAAGGACACGCAGAGGTAGTCGCGGGACGCCTCGAGGCGGTGCGGGACACGTGAAGAGACCACACGGTGCGCGGATGGTCGAGGAAGGTCGACGAAGGTCATCGGCGTCGAGCAGAGCCGTGCGGTGCTCTACGTCTTGAATTTGGACAAAATTACAAGAATGCCCTTGCGTTGATTTTGCAAAATACTCCAAAATTTTGAATAGAAGTTGAAAATCTCCAAAAAGGACTTTTGCTCAAAATTTCATTTCCAACATTTTTCTCAATATGAACTTTTGCCAAATCTGTCTACTTTTTGAAATGGAGTTTGAAATTAAATTTAAACTAAAAGGGAACAAAACCCTAGAAGAGAACTTTTGAAATTACTTTTGATTTTTCTATAAAACTTGAAAATCTTCAAAACTATTGAATGTCCAACTTTTCAAACCTAACATTTTTCATATAAACAGCTTTTTCAAATTTTGAATAGTTTTTGAAATCTAGTTTTAAAATCAAAAGGGGACAATTGCCAAAAAACTGTATTTTCAAAATAATTTGAAATTCTTTATAGAAACTTGAAAAAAATTGAATAGAATTGTTGTAGGTCTCAACAAGATGTACAAAAGTGCTTTTGAACCAACCCCAAATTCTTTGCAGATTTTGAAATACGAGAAAAGGGAAGAGCTAGATTTTTCGGGAAAATGAGGTTTTGAAAAAAAAATTGGAGCTCGAATTAAATTCTACATTACTCGGTTGATCATTGCTGATCAAAAACATCATTTTATGAGTAAAACAAAGCATCACACCAAGGACAATATTAAAACATGGATGCTTTTACGCATGATGCTCAATGATTATGCTTTAACAATGCACTTAATAAAATTTTAGTTGCTATTAACATCTAGGATGTTACACCTGTCCACCGGGATGGCCTGAAGATGCCGCCGCCGTCGGCTTGGGTGACGCACCCATCCTGCGCGCTCCGTCTTCGAAAACCGCAGATCTCGCCATGGATGCCACGGATCCGTGGCCAGGCGCGAGATCTGCAAGCACGCGGGCCGAATCTGGTGACGCGGCGTCGCCCAGGGCAGCGGAGGCTGCCACTTCTTCTTCAATGTCATCGTCAGAGTCACTCCAGTCCAGGACCTCCACCTCTTCTTCTTCTTCCACAGGGAGCGTTGGGTCAGCAACATCAGATGAAGGTTGGGTGGGGGATTGGATAGTGACTGGGGGAGATGCGGGGGCAGCGGGGCTTGGGGCTGGCTGGTGGCAGCGGCGCCCGCGGGGACGCCGGCCGGGGGGGGGGGTGTGGATGGCTCTCGCTCACCTTGGCGCTCGCTCATTTCGAAAGATCATTCCTCCAAGCAAATGGATTGGATACATATAGTAGAGGCAAACTTGCACTTGAAGAAAGCTACAACATATTCTAAAGTAGATGCAAAAGCAGGATAAGAATATAAGATGCTGACATAATTAAGCACCAAATACTTCTAAGATGAGCATCCTAGATAGATAATCACAAGACTTATGCTTTCACATCCTGACTAAGTCGGCCTATGCTGGTTTTTATTGAATCTACCAAAAAATTATCTTTTTCTTTACTCCCCGTTTCAATCCAAGGTGCTTGGTGGTGTACTTGGGTGTTTTGTAACTTATTCAAAGTATCCCTATAACCACAAACACGTACAGCCGAGTGGACATAAGCAAAAGCCAAATACATGAAATAAATGAAAGGAAAATATGAATGTGAGGCAAACCAAACAAGGGGATGTAGCGATGTATTTCCCAGAGTTGGGATCTTCCCTGTTGGATTCTAGATCTCCGTTGTGGAAGCGATGAGCGACCACTCGTGGTCAAACTCTAGCTGGGTCTCTTTCTTGATGGAGAAATGTGAGAAATTCATTTCTAAAATTCGCTTATACTTCAACATGCAGGAACATCATTTGTTGATTTTTCAATAAAACCACCGGCACATACAAACGTTCTTAAAAGATGCATATATAAGTGCTTTTTTTGAATGCATACATAAGTTCTTTTATCGTTGTACTCATAAATCAAGCTTGCTTTACTTTTATAGTTTGTTTGTCATGTAAATCCTTAACTTCAAAACTTACATTGTAGTTGTTTTTCCATTTTCTAGCTCAAGCTAAAGACCATCTCATTCTGAAGAAGACGATGGCAGAAGCTTTATTGTTAGTCTTGCTTCAGAAAATTGCGACTACTCTAGGTGGAGTTGCACTAAAAGAAATTAGCTCGCGATTGGGAAAGAAGCAAACATTTTGATTGAAGTGGCTAACGATATGAAAGAAATTGAGAGCGAATTTGACATAATGCAGGCCTTTATAAGCCAAGTGGATCCAAGCATAACAAACAGCCAAATACTCGAGTCATGGCTAAAGCATATAAGAAAAGTTGCATTTGAAGCTGAAGATATGATTGACGAATATACGTTTCTCATTGTGAAGATGGATGGCTCAGAAAGTTCCATAAAGAAAGCATTTTATCACTCAAGAAATGTCAAAACATGGCGTCGTGTCTCTTCTCAGCTTAAACAACTGAAGACTCGTCTTGAGAACCTGACAATCATGAAAGAGAGGTATGGAATCAAGATAACAGACCACAGTGAAAACTCTTTTAGCAGCAAGAATATTTGCCGTCGTCGTATGTTCTTGTCTGATTCATCCTACCTAAATGATGACGATGATACAATGATTGGGCATGAAGATCAAGCACGAAGGTTGACAAAATGCTTGAATGATGAACGCACTGATCGTGCTGTTGTCTCCATTTGTGGAATGGGAGGGTCAGGTAAAACAACCCTTGCGAGCAGTATCTACAATAATCAAGTTGTCCGATAGGACTTCCAGTGTCATGTGTGGATCTCAGTGTCACCAAATTATCAAGTTGAAGATCTTCTGAGCAGAGTCATGAAACAACTGCATGCGCCAACTGATCACAACACCAGAGATCCTACAGATATGGTGGCATGGATACAGAAGTACCTCGCAAACAAGAGGTACCTTATTGTTCTAGATGACATGTGGGACAGGGACTCTTGGATATTCTTTGACCATGCATTTGCAAAGAATGATCTTCGCAGTAGAGTCATCATTACTACACGCACTGAAGGTGTTGCATCTATAGCTCAAGAGAATAATACTGTAAGGCTTGGCTTCCTTTCAGTCGAGGAATCATGGAAGCTCTTTAACAGGAAGACATTTTCAAAGCTCACTGAGGCAATATGCCCAGAAAGTCTTGTTCATTGGGCTCAAAAGATCCTCCAGAAATGCCAAGGCTTGCCTCTTGCTATTGTAGCTATCGGCAGCCTTCTATCTTACAGAGGCATGGAGGAACATGAGTGGAGATTATTCTATAACCAACTTAATTGGCAGTTAACACACAATCCAGAACTCATCTGGGTGTCGAGTGTTATAAATTTAAGCTTAAATGACCTTCCAGCACATTTGAGGAACTGTTTCCTGTACTGTGGGTTGTTTCCAGAAGATTACCGGATAAGACGGAAGTGGATAATCAGACTGTGGATAGCTGAAGGGTTTGTTGAGGATCGAGGAGCAGAAACAACACCAGAGGAGGTGGCAGAGAACTACCTGAAGGAGCTTATTGGGCGGTCGCTAATTCAGGTTGTGGAGAGGAACGAGTTTGGAAGGCCGAAGAAATTGCAGGTGCATGATCTGGTGAGAGAGATTACTGTCAACATGTCAAGAAAAGAGAGGTTTGCTCTCATATGTAACCATCCAGATGTGACAAACTTTGGTGCTGCAGCACGCCGTGTGTCTGTGCATAGGGGAGGACAAGTTTTTGAACCAGCGGGCTCAGCTTCTCAGCAACTGCGTTCTTTTCTACTATTTGATAAACATGTCTCAGTTCCATGGATCCGCACTGCTTCATCGAGTTTCAGGTTGTTAAGGTTCCTATGCCTCAGGTACTCCTTGCTTGAGGTTGTTCCAAATTCTGTTGCTGGCCTATTTAACCTGTACTACCTTGATATGTCACGCACAAAAGTGAAGAAGATCCCAAGGTCGGTGGCAAAGCTCAAGAATCTACAAACCTTGCATTTGAGGTTTGCCCGTGTGGAGAGCTTACCACATGAAGTAACAAAGCTCACAAGTCTCCGACATCTGTCTGTGAGTAATGATCTCTTTGCCACATCGATTTCTAGCGATATCTGTGGTCTCAAGTCTTTGCAGACACTAAGAGAAGTAAAGGCCAGCAAGTATCTAGTCCGTAATCTAGGATACTTGACACAACTAAGGAGCTTGGGTATTGCGGGGGTGTTGACAAGTTACAATGAAGACCTCTGGACATCGATTAGGAAGATGGCCACCCTTACCAAATTGGCTGTTGCAACCCATGATGATAACGAAGTCCTCAATTTGGAGAAGCTGAAGCCCCTTAGAAATCTGGAGAAACTTTACCTCACTGGTAAGCTGGCGGAAGGCAAGGTTCCCTCCGTATGTGGTGGCTTTCGGAAGCTCATGCACTTGTCGATGAAATGGTCTGGGATAACACAAGATCCTCTGAGCTTGTTGTCACAGATGCCGAACCTTGTTTATCTCAAACTTCACTGCGCGTACAATGGGGAGACGCTGTCATTTTGCTCTGGATGGTTCCCGAGACTCACACATCTCTACCTGGGAAAGCTGGACAATTTGGAGTCAATTGAGATCGAGGATGACACAATGAAGAACCTTACCTATTTAGAGCTTCATGATCTGTGGAATTTTAGAGATATTCCAAAAGGCCTTGTATCCCTCAGGTCGCTCAAACACTTGTATGCTCGAAATATGCCAGAAGACTTCGTGAGGAGACTGGAAGGAGATGGCCGGAGCTTTGTTGAGCACGTCCCAAAAATTGAATGTGTCTAATAATAGATTAAGTGATCATGTGATACTCCTATATTGTGGAACCAAGATTAAGTTGTGTGTGCTTAACTATTGTCTACATGACAAGTTGTTCGTCTTGGTAGTTTGCGTCTGGATTCATCATTGTAATAAGTGAGACGACACTGTAGCCCCTGGAATGTTATAAGACATAAACTGTGTTTAATTAAATTGATGGCATTTATGTTAGAACGCACCAGCACACGATAATTCGCAAGCCTTTCATAATTTGACACTCTTATCACATTGGCAGGTAGAGCCAAACGAGTGAGTCATTGACATGTGGGTCGTGATGTCAAATCTTGAAAGGCTTATGAAATGAATGTCAACATTTAACCATCGCGGAATCTAGAATTTTCTTAACGGCCAACAATAATCTTTTAGGGGCCAAAATGGAACTAAGAGGAAAACTTACGCAAACTAGTTTGAGAAGAAAAAAAAAAGGAAAAAAAAAAAGAGGTAGGAGGTGATGTTTTTTGGGTACTTTTCCTATGAAAATCAGCTGTGCAGGAATGTTTTCTTTAAATTTTTCGATGTCAATCCTATGAGCCAAAGAGTGCCATGGTGTTAACTCTTTATAGGAAAGGGAATACTCCATTTTCGATGACAAATTGGCAACATCTAAGCGCACGACAACAAGATCGATTACAAGGTCAAGCTACATACTAACATACAGTATACTGATACATCTCTATTTGATGCGGAGTCGCGGACACAGCCACACAGGAAACCTGACAGAGTGATAGTTTCTAACAGGGATCAGAGGCTGATCCCTACGGGATGACAGAGTGATAGTTACCCAACAAGAAAATGTACACATGCACGGATCGGACCAGAGCACTCTGCACTCTTCATGCATGGGCTTCTGACCGGCCTGCCGCATTTGAACTGCCCGACCACCGTGAGGACACGACGACGACGACGACACGGGACAACTATGTGCAAGTGCAAAACAGCACTAGTTAACCTACTGAATGCTCATGATCTTGTGGTCTCCTTCGACGGAGGGTGGCGACGACGGAGACACGTTGGCTCCTGCTCCTCCACGGACGGCAGGCTGGGCTCCCACAGTCCCACGTCTTGCATTGTCCTTCCTCTCGGCTCTGGCAAGCGGCCCTTCGGTCCTGGCTAATCATCCAAATCCTGGCTAATCATCCAAATTACCCAACAGCCTGTGATCATAAATGGTAGTACTCCATGTTTTAAATAGCGAGCTAAGATATTTAGCGGTTTGTCTCTAAAACAGCTATTAGCGGAGCTATATCGAGCTATAAGGGTATATGCGGAAAATTGTACATGAACACAAATAGCGACACACTGCCTCAAAAAGCTATAGCGGGCTATAGCGACAGTCTTAGCGAGCTATTTAATACAAGGGTAGTACTATTTTGAATCATCCAAATTACCCAACAGGATTTGATCATAATTTTCTGAAAAAACGAGTTGCCAAAGTTTGTTCTAGCAACAATTATCATGTCTAGCTAAAGGTTGCAGGTTAAGGTTGGTTGCCATGTATATGGAGAGTGTTCCAGCAGTCCTGGCTAAATGAGCATTCAAAGAAGAGACTGTTGCAAAAAAACGCAGCTGCAATCATCCAAGTCTTTATTCTTTCTTCTAAGGCATAAGTTATTCATTAAGCCTATATCTAAGCAAAAAGCCAGAAGAGCTTGTACTTGACCAGGTTGCTCGAAGACCATAGCCAAGGAAAAGAGAGGGGCGGCTTCCACTGTTCCCAGCAACTGTGAATATAATTTCCTAGTGTTGAAAGTGTTGGGCCCCAGATACAATGCCAGATGTCATGGAGCTCAATATTCATCTCTCTTTCCTGCATAAGAAAACGCAACACTGCTAGTTGATTTGTTGCCTGGCTGGACATGGGTAAACTGAAGATGCTGCTGCTGATGTTCTCATCTAGGTGGAACCTAATTGAAAACTTAGGCTTCTTGGTGAAGGAGAAGAGCTGAGGGAATCTGTTCTTCAGTGGATTGCCAGACCATTGATGAAGCCAAATCATTAGTGTCCCCTTTGTTTGGAAGGCATTCTGAGAAGCTTTTGAATTTTCAGCTTCTTTGTTTCTAAAAGGCAGTGCTTGGCGTGGCACCCAAATAAAGCAGAAACTATCAGTTGCAGACCCTGATGGGTGGGGGCATGAGGCAGACAAACAAAGGGACAGGTTTGTGGTTCACAACGAATTTAGCAAGCTATAGTCAAGTGAGCACGGGAGCCCTGCTTTTGCTCTTTGACCTTTGCCTTTGGAAAAAAAAAAAAAATCATATGAATATGATGGAGTCCTGCATGCTGAAGATGCAAGCAAAGAATCATCTGATATATGGATGAACGCAAAATAAAAGTCCAAACACTGAAGCATATCATATTTTTTTGTGATAGACCAAAGGTTTGGTTCATCCGGGCCGCAGGCCGTACTGCGCAAGCATACATCTTTCAAGGCTGGCAGCGCACCTCTATCTCTGACCCCCTCCCCCCCCCCCCCCCCCCACACACACACACAGGCCCATTCATCACAGTCCGATTCGTTCAATCTGCGAATTTTCCTTCGTACTGGACCAGTGGACCCTGCCAAACAATCTGATTCAAGTGGATCAAACTAAGGTATCGGGGTTAGTTAAAAGTCCCTCGAGTTTCCTCGCACCAGAGAAATTGAGGCGTGGGTGGCTTCTCGACGAGCTGACGCGTGGTGTGGCCTCTTTTACGAAAAAAGCCCGCAAACCAATTTTACACGAAACCCCTCCCGTTGCCCAGCGCTCCCACCCCACCCCAGCTGTCCAACCCTACCTCCCCTCATTCATCTTCCTCCTTTCTCTCTCTTCTCCCTGCCGCCGCAGCCGCCGCCGCTCTCCCCTCCGCTCTGCACGCGGTTTGCCGTATCCAGGGCGGCACTGGCGTTCTCATGGATGGGTGGGGGCACGGCGCCGAGAGCTCGCCTCCCGTGCGGCGTCCTCCTGCAGCACCCGAGCAAGGAAGTCGAGCGGTCCCTCGCAAAGCATGAGGAGCGTGTGGATCTACAAGATTCGGTCGAGCGGTCCTCTGCGGCAAGATTCGGGTGGATCTGCCGGTCCCCATGGCAGCCATGGTTGGTAGAGGCGGAGCCCCTCTCCTGCCCTCAGATGTGGTGGCGTGCGAGATCCGGTATCGAGCAAATTCGGCCATGGTGGAGGAAGAGGTGGAAGCTCTGGCACACGTCCGCGTCATTATCCACCTTACATCTCCGATGAGGCTCGAGGTGAGAGATTCACAGTTACTGATCTCATGTCCTTGCGTAGACTTGTGCTTTCGTTTATGAGCTCACATTTCACTGCTATGTCACCATGTAAAAAAAAGAGTTCACAGACGCTTGTTAACACATATCACAGACGCTTACTGGCGCGTCTGAAATAAGACGTCTGTAATAAGCTCTATTTCAGACGCGCCAAAGCGCGTCTGAAATAGATCTTACTACAGACGCGCCTCCTGTACAAGTGTCTGTAATTACAAAAACACGCGTCTGTGATAAGAAGAACACGCGTCTGTGATATATATTTTTCAAACCTACTAAAATGCAGGAATTACCTGGCTGAAATTAGATTGTTACAGAATGTTCGCATAATGTTACAGAATACTTGATAAACACAAAGACTTGTTCACATAATTAATGTAACATAAAATCCACACAATGCTAGTTCAAATTACATAATGAATAATGTAACATAAGATCCACACAATGCTAGTTCAAATTAAATTGACCGCGGTAGCTCAATCCAACACAAGGACAACTCAAGTGTGAACTACTTCTTAAAGTGCCAACACATGAATTATTTGTCTCCATCTAAGCTTTATCACCGTTGTTTGGAACATTGCCATGATAATGAAACTCCCCATTTTCGTCAAGGATCTGTTCCACAATGAAGAGGGCAATCTTCTCTCTAATATCAGTCACGTTGAATGAAGACATAAAATCAAATTCCTGTCATAGAGCAGTAGCAAGAAGATGAAGTTCAAATCTTGTATTGCAAACATGATATCACATAGCATTAATCCAAACGACTATATATATATATATACAAGTATCAATTACATGTGAGCTAGGCCAAAGGAAAAGTGATGTAAGGATAAGCTAAAAGTCTCTAGTCAACTTACTGAATGTTCAATGCATATGACATTATATAGCCCCTACAACTCTTCTGAAGTTTCATGAACACCCTAACCTAATACCCATAAACTATGTAAAACAGGAACAACCTACTCATATCACCCGCATGACCAGCAATATGTAGCCAAGAGAGGAGAAATAGGAGTTTCAGGATAACATTTTCCTTTTTCTTAATACTCTCTCCGTTCCAAATTACAAGGCATTCTGGCTTGTCTAGATACATAGTAAAAACTATATATATATATATATATATATATATATATATATATATATATATATATATATATATATATATAGACCTAGTGTATCACAGCTATAACTATGTATATCTATAAAATATCTAAAATGCCTTATAATTTGGAACAGATGGATTCTGAACTTTTTCGTAACTGCTTAGTATTACAGAGGTGCGTTCGGCTGCCCAGATGTGCAGCTGCGGAGAGAGACCTAGTATCGACAAAAATGCACAACAGCAATATAGGTCCAGGGGAAGTAGCACTTCCAAACACTGAGTGTGCCTTTCTTAGGAAAGTTTGGAAGTGGGACACAAGTGGAGTCCATTGTGTTGCAAGATCACTCTCTGTTTTCTCCCTTCGTTTGTATCTGAAAGCTCTTGTATGAGTCTACAGTTGCCTTCAACTACCATTAGTAGACAGATCGAGGCTCTTTTATATAAACAAATGAAACCATGGAGGGGTTGTAAGTGCATTAATTTATTGATTCAGGACCAAATTATTGGTCATGAACTGGAGTATCAATTTGATAATGCAATGCAATGGCACCGAAACTGAATTAACACTTTGGCTGCTTGGTGTTCATATCATATTAAAGTCCAAATCAGGTACATCCTAATCTGATCGATAACATATCCATTCAGAAAAAAAAAACGATCTGTGTAAAAGCATAGGTCATCTTGGCCGACCAGAACAATGTCAGCAGTTTACATGTAAGTGCACAAGTTGTTGTCAAGCTGAAATTTAATTTAGAAAGCCATGTTACATGCAGAATTAGGAACCATCAGTTAACTAACGGTTAATAAGATAGTTAATTGTTAACCTTAATTAATTGTTGACATCCCAAGAAATCTGTTCTAAGACACATTTTCAGAATAAAGCTGTTGTGAATTGTTTGCACAAGGTAGTTAGCTGACTCGGACTTGTTCTTTACTTATAAAGATAGGATGGAATCCTGAGCTGAAAGATATGGACTTTGCTTTCTACATTATACAGTACCTCTTTGCATGAAAATACTGTAGTAGTCCGACAATTGCAAAACTGAATGTAATGCTACTTGTTCTCAAGCAAAACTGGAAACAGATGCTATTCCTATCTCTATTTTTTCTATAGTGCAATTGAAAATAGATGCTGCTACACTTAATATAATTTTCTTTGATCCCTGATCCGGTATTTTTTTTGGTGATATGTAGATAGATGGTGAGAGGGGCTGGTTACCATGTGCCATAGTGCCCACGAGGGTTAGTTGCTTGTTTTCATGCCAATCTGGATCAGTTCTCTGAGTTAATAAAAATACTACTTAGGAGTCTGGTATTGACATGGTAGAACCCATGGACATGAACCGGCGGTGCAGCCGGAGACAAAGCTCCGTGGGATCAGTGGTGGAGGACGTGACTGTAAGATGCAAATATCTTTCCCAGATTTTTTAAAAAACAAAGATATGTGTTTAACCAATGATGTTTTCATGCATGAACTGGCTGCTATAATGGAGGAGGTTCGACACCCTAATGTCATTCAGTTCCTTTGAGCTGTCACTCAGATTTCTGAATTCCATGAAGAGGTAATATACAACACCGTGTCAATAATGGCATGGATAAGATGATCGCCCTAAGCATAGCTAGAGTCAAGTGGTTCCCGTTGCAACGCACGGGTATTTACCTAGTTGAATATTTAAAAGACAAAAATTGTGTTGGATAGCATCAAACCAATTCCTCATTAAACAATCACTGGTAAAAACTGTGATACTACGAGCTCTATCTATTTGATTGCCAGGATTTCGAGAAGTGCACATGCAACTATAAGATGGTAGGAGGGAGAGCTTAATCGCATCACATGATGATTCGGTGTTAAATAGAAAGACAAACAAAAAAGGCTTGCAAATAAATCCACAATATATTGGTGTACTCAAAATCAAAACTAAATTCTTAGCCTCTTAACCCATGCAGTACTATTAGTATGGTCTACTATGCACCAGTGTAGGATAGTGCCCCTAGACACAACCTTCTGTATACACAGCGGTAACCACCTGGATGGACACATGTGCAGTATAATCTAAATTCTAAACAACTAAAATAAGAGAGGACTTGCTCTGGCCTCTGAGCCTTGGCACTGAAAGGAAATGCAATGTTCCTAGTGCAGAGTGCTTGCTAGCTGCAGGTTCCAAATTACTGTTAATGTAAATAAGGAAGTCAACTATAAGGGCACTTCAGAACCAGCATTTTCTATATACTAAGGGGGCCTAGCTAGCAATTACTCAGTCCATTCCAAATTATTTATAAGACGTTTTGGCATTTTCTATGTACTTAGCTTTTGCTATGAACCTAGATATACACTATATATGGTCTATATTCAAATTAAAAAGCAATGTACCTCAAAGAAAACCTACATAGTAAAGAGATACGTAGCTTTTGCTATGAACCTAGATATAAACTGTGTCTATATATACATATTAAAATCAATGTATCTTTGGAATGGAGGGAGTGGTATATACCTCATATATATAAGATAACATACATAGTCAAGATAGAAAAAAATGTTGAACTTCATGTAGGTCAAAGAAGATTATTCACACCAACAAGGTCTTCAGTCCAAATTCCCAACACCAGGTTAGACTATCAACAAATCCAAACAAGAAACACACAAACCAAACAAGATAGCTTTAATTGAAAAATAGCAATATAATACAGGAAATATTTTGACGGCAAATATATTCTTGGTGGAATCAAGACCCCCCCCCAAAAAAAAAAAAAAAATACTTAAAAGTTACAGACAAGATGACCCTGGCGCTTCCACATGCATCGTTTTCATATGGATTTGTCAGAAACGATTTTGCAACTCAGCTGTTCAAACATGTCCCCGTCCTTAGAAGCACTATGGATGTATCAAGTTCCAATTAAAAAACTTTTTTAAGTGTGATTTTTTTATGTTTTTTCATGTCCACCAAATATTTTCCAATATAGTATTGGCAATAATGATAGCAGTAAAAGACCTTGGTTTGTAGGTCTGTAGCTCTAGTGCATAAACAATTCTTTGATATGTTTCATATCAGGAATCATGCAGCTCCTACCTGAAGGTTATTTCATATCTATAACGTCAGAAATATCAAAAAACATTTCTTTTTTTTACAAAGGCAAACTATAAGTCTAGAAAGCAATGCAGGATTACTCAGGTCTTTAACAGGAAAGATTAACTATTATTTTCCAGCAATTGGAGATGGATAAACCATGTTGCATCCAAAAAAATTGAACAGCTTAAACTTCTAGTGGCAAATGTGAAGGAGGAAACGCCTTAGTGCTACAATGCTTAGATTTAAGCAATCGATGCTTTCAATCAATGTTGGTTTATAAACAACTAGAATCATGATTTTCACAACATGTGCTATAATAGATTACTTTGAACTGTTTTATGGATACTCGAGATAAATGTCATTTTGCTCTCAGTTTCTATGATTCTTTATTATTGATATTTCCAGTTCCAGTTATGCCAAAGACCACGTCATCTGCTGCTACTAACCTACTACTACTACTAACAACGTGGTTGCCACAGAATATAATTAAGGGAAGTCAATGATCAGGTTTATCCCATCCCGTCAATGTGAATTATCTGAATCTAGAAGATGCTTCCGCCACCTGCTGCCTTGGGTTTGATGATATAACTAAACAATGGGGAGCTTCTAATTTGAATGATGCGTGCTTTGCTGAAGTTTTTGCTCATATATATGTGTTGTGCAGGAAAGAAATTTATTACTATCCTCCACTCCTTTTCTTTCTAAACAATTTATGGTTTATTTAGTTCTCCAGGTGGTAGAGTTTATCAATTCTGAAGTACTACCATTACATGCAGAGCCGTTTGTGTGATCACACTTCGATGCCTAGATATTCCATTCAGTTATCTAAATGATGGTAGATAACCTGCAGGAAGTACTGGCACCACCATTGACAGACTAGTGTAATGTAATGCAACGAGTACACTATAGTTTTTTTTCATTTATATATCTAGATAGAGGAGACGAAGGGGAAGGGCTCCTGAATGATTACTGCAACCATCATCTTTTGTTTCATGTACGCTCACACATATATGTTAGATCATTATTTTTTTCAGATCAGATTGCTAATGTTGAGGCAAATGATTGCTTGAGTTTTAAAAAGAATTAAGTTTGACAACCACAACTATTGTATGAGATCAGAAACAGAGACATGCATAATGTGAACTAATGTTGCCTCCCACATTTACTTATCCTAGCTACGGACAAAACAAAACAACTCAAACTTGTACGGAAAAAGGGCCAATCAAAGCTAGCTGCCAACAGGACAAAGACTGGCCATAGCGGCAACGCCGCGAACATTTCTAGTAAATAAATAGATCTGCTATACCTTAGAATCATCCAATTCAATCTGACGAATCGCAAGCATCATGTAGTTGCAAGCATAGAACCCAGATGTGTTGCCCGGAGGTTGCTGCAGGCACTGCAAACAGATCACATACGCGCGGTTAATAATGGTATTGAATCACAGTTCACATTTGGAATTGGAAGTAAAGCACCTATACTTACTGGAGGTTTGGCCACATGGGTCAACTTCACACTGTTGGGCTTCTTCTTCGCCTTGGCCTTGGTCGTTTGGGACTCACGAAAAGCCCTACACAGAAATTAGTTGTCACATTTTTTTTACTTTGAATAACAAAATTCATGAAGAAACACGTGCCAATAGTAGCAGGATACAAAACACTCACTCATCTATCACAGATTTCAAGCCACTCAAGTCTGACTCGCGGCCTCTATTGGAGTCTACGTACAGCACCTTCAGCCACTTGGGAATGATGATAACAACAATCCAATGATCACCAGTGTTATACGGAAACATCACAAACTCTTTCTTGGCATGCTTCCTTAGTCCTTTTTCTAGATACTTCACACTAAAATCTCTAGACCTGGTCACGTTTTCTACCGACAACGCATCTGGGTCAAGAAATCCAACCGGCACCGACATGTCCTTAGCTTCAACAACCAGGCATCTAGGAATGAAGAAACGTTCAAAAGCAACTTAGCAAGGAAATATATGAAGAGCATCCCAGCTACAAATTAATGGACAAGTCTGAAACATAAGAAATTGTACTTACAGCGTCACGCAGCGAAGAATGGACATTTCCAATGCATCTAGTGTGAAGAGGTCAAAGATATCTTCAAATCCCACAGGGAATTCCATAGTTTTTGATTCAATAAAAAAATGCTTGCTCTTGACCATAGCAGAAAATGGGGAGCTCCTGTTCTGTGCACATGCTTTCATGTAGTAAGCATGAAGAGCAACACATCCAGGCCCTGCCTTATCAAGTTCTGTTATTGGTAGCATTGGCTGTCCAAATAGGAAATCAGGGTTGGACTGAAACTGAAAATGATCGTGTTCAGACAATTTGGTGTGTTGTGCCACCAATTGCTTCCGAACCACCTCCTTAACCCCCCGCCGCTTCGGCTTGTCAACCGCCTCCTCAACCTGTTTGGTGTCAACCTTAGCTGCTTTAGAGGACCGCCTCTGCTGCTTTTCCTTGTCACCCACCTTCTGAACCTGCAGTTTGGTGTCACCCTTGGTAGTAGAGTCATTCTCTTTCTCAATTAGAAAGGGTGAAACTTTGGGTTCCACGAGGACATTTTGATAGCTTCTGGCTGACATAGGTTTTTGAGGTTTTGCTGAGATAGAAGGGAATTGTGGTGATACCACTACCCAATCCCTCTTCCACTGGATCCTTTTGTACATAGCGCCTCCAAGAGTTCTTGCATCCTTGCTTTGGCACCAAAGCAACGCATGGCCCTCTTCTCCCGGACATACAAATTCAATAAGCACGACGACATATCCCTCCTCTACTGGAACTCTATTTATCATAGAATTGTTTGGAAATACCCGACCCTTTGCTACCTCCACCTGATAACCTCGACGGTTAATGATTACCAATGTACAGGGTAAATCCAAATATTCTTGTTCCGAAGTAGGGGGTAGCCGAGGTGCAGTTAGCGGCTTTGTGTTTTTGAGCTTCTTTTGTTTGTTGCCTACATGCTCCATGGAGGCACAGTTTTGTGCAGGAGAGTTGACATTTGCTTTCTCATTTAGTGAGGGTGGAACTTTGGGTCCCACGAGGACATTTCTGCTTTTTGCTGACCAAGGTGTTGGAGGTGTTGGATGTTTTGCTGAGATGGAATAGGATGCCCGTTGTGATACCACAACCCATTCCCTCCTCCACTGGATCCTTTTATACAGAGCATCTCCAAGAGTTCTTATCTCATTGCTTGAGCACGGAAGCAGCACATGGCCCCCATGCTCCGAAACTACAGAATCAATATGTACAACGACATATCCCTTCTCTACTGGAATTGAATATAGCTTTAAAATGTTTGGAAATACCCGACCAGTTGCTACCTCCACCTGATAACCTTCAGGGTTGATGATAACCAGTGTACAGGGTGACGGGGAAACTTGTCCTGAAATTCCACCCTTTCTGTCCAACTGTACATTCTTACCACCTGCAATGGAAGGGATATTGGAAAGCAAGTCCAAATTTACTCCTGCTGCACATAGCCTGGCCATTATTTCATTTGTGACCTTCTCGGTAACCTTCTCGGTAATTTCATTTGCCAATTGTTCTTTAATGGCTTCCATATCGACATCATCTGAACGCTGCTTCCTCTTTCTGTACATGTCGGTGCAAAGCGGCCAAAACTTCCAACCACTGGAACTAGACATACCACGGATGCGCCCTGTCTGTTCTGGTCGTCCCAAGGCCTGTGTGAGCACATCTTTTTCCCTGACCGACCTGGCCCCTGAAGAGTCAATTTCGACTTGCTTATTTACAACTTCATGAGCGAGATTTTCAGCTTCCTTAGTCTCCCAATCAATCACAGCTACCCCTTCTGATATAACCAATCTACCACGTGCACGCATGAAATTCCTAGAGCGGCCAGGAAATTGGTCCCAAGGATTAGCAATGCGTGCATCGGCTAGTTCCTTGTCTTCTTGTTCCCACTGTGCCAATTTCCCAGCATACCCTCCTGTCCCCAGGTGGTGGTCATGCTTGTTCCTCTCCCGAAGCTTCTTGAATCTCATACTTTCTTTCTTTGCAAGTTCGCCCTGCTTTAGAATCACAAAATCTTCCCAAACTTCTGGACGAATGTATGTGTGCTTCACCGTGGCATCCAACCCTTTGCTGACGTAGTTGCTTACTAGGTGGCTTTTGTGTGTTCTAAAACATTTGGCTACCATCTGCATCATCTTCTTACAAGCTCGTTCCCTTAACTCTTCTGCAAACTCCAACTTAGGCTGGACACAATCATCAAATAAATCCATCTTATCTTCATCAGTTAGGACACTGAATGATGCCAAGACCAAGGATATCCTTTGTCTAGCAATCAGACCAGCAAGCCTCCTCATTCTTGCCTTGGCCACCTTCTCTTTGGGCATCCCATCCTCCGTTAACTCCGTGACAACTATCTTGTCTTCTGGCCACTTTGTGATTGTCCTCTTTCTACGGGGCGGCGCAGAGGTTGAGATGGCAGCACCTCTGCATCAGCATCTCCCTCTCCCTCCCCCTTTGTCGTCTTTCTCCGGGAGTGGCACCGAGGGTGAGATGGCAGCACCTCTGCATCAGCATCTCCCTCTCCCTCCCCCTTTGTCGTCTTTCTCCGGGAGTGGCACCGAGGGTGAGATGGCAGCACCTCTGCATCATCATCTCCCTCTCCCTCATCAGCATCTCCCTCTCCCTCCCCCTCCTGTGCAGAATCATCACTACGTTGGTCCTCTGTATTAGCACTTGTCCCTTCCTCCTCGAGTCATCACTACGTTGGTCCTCTGTATTAGCATCTGTCCTTCCTCCTCAAAATCATCACTACGTTGGTCCTCTGTATTAGCATCTGTCCCTTCCTCCTCATAATCATCACTACGTTGGTCCTCTGTATAAGCATCTGTCCCCTCCTCCTCTTCACTATCAACTCTTTCGTCGGCACTTGATAAATATTCCTCATCAGAGTCCTACAACAAATTATATTAAAGGGTCAGCTCTGTCATCTAACCAGAAGTAGTGTTAGTATATCACAAACTAAATCTTACCATTCGGGAAGGGATCTGCACTTAGTCAACAGCTACAACTCAGAAGACACAACAACTAACACCAATGACCAGCAGCCTTTTTTCTTTGTCAGAATCCTGGAAACAGCTAGCAAAAGAAGTATCTTAGTACAACAGTGGTAATATTTGAGAAAAGAGTATAACTTGTCCAGATATCTTTTTCAAGAATTGGTTTGTGAGATAGTTGAAATTGGAAGCAGTAATACACTATACCTTCTATTTTTTTAAAAAAATACTATAGTTAACTAATTCCTCTGAACTTTATACCCCAAATCAGCAACATTTAAACTCAAAATACTATTTTTAGATTGTTGCAAGTGTTACAATCTCAGTGGATAGATGAGTAAGATTTAGAGATGGACATTTTTTTGTTAACAACGCCCCTACATAGCACAGTATTTTTCCTTTCACACAACTTCTTGATTGACTCTTCTTTGTATTTTACATTAGGTACAACATGATTATTGTACTACAGATTTTTCCTTGAGTCACACTATCCTGAATCTATGAAAATTCATGCTACTTCAAATTTGCAAATGTGCCCTGAGTATTGTGCTGACACATCACTTGTCTGTTAATTTGTTGCACTCTCGCATGCATTTAGTATCCTCGATATGCTCTTCACCGGTCTGAATTCTCCTGGGCAACTTAGAAGTTAGCAGGCGACTACCCATTCCTTTTCCTCTTAGGTACTTGCAGAACAACCAATTTACTGGTTATATCAAATCAACTGTGAATTTAAATGATGCTTTATTTGCATGTTAGATTACCAAATCTCATAACCTAGCTTGCATCTTGGAAGAGATCGAATGTTCAATAAACTGATTCTGGAATTGGCTGACTGCAGCAGCTTCAATTCCCTCTCCTCTGAATTGGTGGACAGGCCCGTTTGGCACATCTCAATTTCATTAGTAGTTATTTTCTCATGATTAACTTTTTTGTTAAAGCTGAGCTATTTTGAAAAAAAAAAGTTCGGGAAAACAACTTTTTTAGATTAGTTACACAAAACAGCTTTGCCAACAACTTAATGCATGAATGAAAAAGAGAAATAAAGGTGAGAGCTAGAATAATCTACTATTTTCAGTTTCATGGTAACTTGTCTTTTTCTTAGAGAGAATAAGAAATGAAAATGTGCTTGCAAAAATAAAAATAGCTCACAATAGATCATTAATCTGTTGTACAAATAAGCCCTTAGATTTACATATGCCACGATGGTTTGGTTGTATAATGGATGTATATGTAGCATGTACACCGAATTTTAAATATTTACGTACGCCAGTGGCACAAACCCTAGCTGATGGATTTTGCAAAGAAAAAGACTTGGGGTTGCAAAGCATCAGAAGGTCGGGACTAATTAAGTACTAAATTAGGAGGGGGCCACAGGAATCGACCAAAATCCAAGTACGTGCGCAGATCGGACAAAAAGAAATAACCTTGAAAAGGACCTTCACGTGCTTGAGAAAAGGGACCAGCAGCAGATCGGGACTAATTAAGCACTAAATTGGGAGAGGGCCAAAGGAATCGACCAAAAGCGAAGTACGTGAGCAGATTGGACAAAAAAGAAATCACCTTGAAAAGGACCTTCACGTGCTTGAGAAAAGGGACCAGCGGGATTTGGAAAGCACTTGGCTTTGTCGCTGTCGGGCGGAGCTGGTCCGGGCGCTGCAATGATGGGGACGAGAGCCGACCTCGCTGGCCCGGCGAGCTCGCGGTAGGGCACGGCGCAACCTGGATGGAGTGCCGCGAGTGGGAGGCGGACTGCAGACAGGAGGGCGCGCGCGCTGCCACGCACGCACGCAGACGCTGGGAGGGGCAGGAGGCAGGGCAATGCTGGCGAGATGCAGGAGAAGGACGGAGGGGTGGTGGGATGGCGACGCGCGCGGCGGAGTCAGGGAAACGCGCGAGGAAAGGAGAGGTAGGGCGCGTGAATTTCCAGCTCAGACACGAAATATATCCAGCCGTGGTGCTCTGGACGTGCGAGCAAAGGAGAGGTAGGGCGCGTGAATTTCCAGCTCGGATAGGAAATATATCCAGCCGTGGGTGCTCTGTCTTGAACAACGATTGAAGAAACAAAATCCAGTTGAGACGGCACTATTTCCAGCATGAGGTCCTCTGTCTTCAAATAAACTCATAGCTCCAATTTGCTGTTGTGGTTGCACTGAGAAGCTTCACCAAAAGATCACACCCAGGGATGGAACACCCCCATAAATAACTAAATGGGTCATTCAAATGATATCCCCATGGATTTCTCACCCTACAAAATGTCAAGGTTCCCAAAAGGATTTGAGTTTCCCCCAAAGTAGCTAGCCTAAAGTGTTGGCACCACACCATTCAGTGCCATCGGTTCATCTCAACCTTTATGGAAGAGATCGATGATTCGAAGTTATTTTGCCCGACTCAAAATAGTTTTCTATCAGGTGAGGTACCACCAACTAAGTCCCAATCGATGATAATAGCTACTATCTGCCCAGGGTACATTTGGTTGAGAGACAAGAAGGAATGTGATGGTCCTATCAGAGAGAAGAAAAATCTATTTTGTGTTAGGCTGGACTGACCTGTTCTTTTTGGCGTAGGGCAAAAAAAAAAAGGATGAGACAATGACGTGTGGGGTCTACCTATCAGATGATCGAACAAGCCCGGGCCACACACCCATCCCACATATGTGGGATCCAACATGGTATGATCCCAACCAAACACTAGGCAACAGTATCTTCTAACCTAGCTAGGCCCCCAACTACAAAACCAGATCCTACACATTAAAATTTAGGAAACTAGGCAAAGAACCCCTTGGCCCTGTTTTGGATGGTGGTTTCGGTGATGTGGTATCCAGCATGGCAGCGGTTTGACACCGTGGACAAGGGGATGGCGGCATGACTGGCAGGCTTCCAACTGAATGCTTGCAAGACTTTGACAGCAAAAACACTCTTTTGTTGACAACTGAAGATCAAGGCATGCTTTTGTGTGTATTATAGCTGGTGAAAGCATGCATGATTTTCTGTGTTGTCATGCTTCAAGAAAACCTGATGCAGTGGGTCTTAACCCTGCTAAACCCTGATGCCTTTGTGTGCAGTATACCTGGTGACAACCTGTTGGAGTGTGTGTAATATAGCAGGTGAAATGCTCCATGCTTATGTGTAATATAGATGCTATCAGAACTAAAAACCTGGATGGTGTGCTGTTTCAAAGATCAATGAATATATCTGGTGCTTTTCTGTGCAATCAACAATGTGGTTTAGAAGTACAACAAATACACAACCTGGATTCGAAAAAATTAAGGGCCTGTTTGGTTTCCCAAACTAAAACTAAAGTGGATTAAAATGTTTTAGTTCCTTTTTAGTTCACCTTGAGTGGCTAAAGTGAATGCATACAACTAAAGTGTTTTAGTCCCATTTTAGTTCTTGTGTTTGGCTCTTTAGTACTAAAGTTTAGTTCACTTTAGTTTTAGTCCTAGGAACCAAACAGGCCCTAATACATGCCCTCTAAAAAAATGTTTACAAGTACAACAAATACACATCCTAAAAATATTACATGGTTACATGCGCTCAACAAGTACATAAAGCCCCTCAAAAAAAAAACAAGTACATAAAGCAATTACTCAAAAAAAAAGTACATAAAGCATGTCAAACAAACACATTTGGCAAGACCTATTCATCAGCCCAAGCGCAATAGAGTCATGAAATGCATTCATAGGCGCAGGAAAACTGGCAGGCCCTTTCGATGACATTTCTAAGAGATGGATGCGCATAGTTGAATATCTCCTTTCTACAATGTGGTTTTGCTGCGTTTTGGAAGTCTTGAAGATGATGCTTGCTTCAACAATGTGGTTTTTCTGCGTTTTGGAAGTCTTGAAGATGATGCTTGCTTCCCTTGTGAGCAAGGTAAGGACGGTTTGGATACCCGACATCCACCAAGTAGTGCTTCCCTAGATGGAGTACCTGTAAGTGTAGAGTATTTCAATTAGAAAACTGTTATGAACTATAAGCTAGGTGTGTACGATACGGATGAGGAAAGACATTGTTGCATGTTGTCATTGCACCATCAAACACTCTAATGTCATGAACAAACTTATCAGTTGGCACCACCAAAGGAATGTGAGTGCCATGTATAGCCCCTATGCAATTCTTGAATTCGGGATAGAACCGATGGTTCCTCGCTCACCCTGGCATGCCTAGTGTTGAATTTTGGGTCCCAAGGTTTAATGATCTCGTCGACAAAATTGAGCACGAACTTCAGCATTCTATAAAAAAAGGTTGTGAACTGTGCCTTGCCTAACTGATTATGGAGCACCAATGATCCAAAGGAACATTCCTAGAGCCTCAATAGAGGTAGACTTAATTGGTTGTAGATTTAAGGCCGTATTTTTTTGTCAATAAATCATGCAGCCTATAGAACATAGTTGGGCTCATTCTAAACATGCTGTGCAGTACTATTGGCCAACTTCCTCTCTACCCATTCCAACCCAGTCAAGTGTGGTTTCCTATACTCAGCCCTATTGCAGTACTTGTCCAGATGTATAGCATACTCATACATACCGTAGCTGAATCCAGCTGTATTATTATCATCTTGGGCCAGGTTCAAAAGTTCCTGCTCACAGTCATCTTCAGAACCCTCATCAGGTTCTGCATCCCTCTGCGCAAATAAAAAAATACAGTCAGTACTTCCTCAACTCTATATATGGCAACAACTCAAATTCACAAAACGCACATATTTCAAATATAATAAGAAACATCACTGGCAAGTTCAACAACCCTACTACATTAAAGATGCTCAAACCATAGACATGGCAAACATACTTCTAATGACAATCATCACAGACATAGTTCGAATGGTTCTCAGTACGACATTAAGTTCAATTGCATGGATAAGAGGGCCTACTGGCTGATGGCGATCATGTTCCAATAACAAAGGCACTAATTAAGTTAGGACAAAATTGATTTGGCCAGGAAGGAACTTGGATGTTTGAAAAGGAAGGATCTCACTGAGAATGACCAAGAACATACCATTAGGCGCGAATCGTCATCCTCAACCCCGGCATAGCGCTTAATGATTGCCATCCTTCCGACTGGGTTGGACCTCATGAAGAACTTGGTCGCACGTTCGGAATGGATGATCTCTAGCACACCAAGCCACAGATCTGGGGTGTCCTCACTTGCACCACACTCTCTAGCCATCTGCTGCACTTGCTCAACCATGATGTCCAGTTCCTTCTGCTTACGACGGAGTTCTTCCTGCCTAGCTTCCCAGTTGTTATGAAAAATCTGCAGAAGTTCTTTCATTCTCTTGTCAATGGACATGACTTCTGGGCTCATTGACTTCTCCCAGCGCTGCGTGCTCGGGCTGGATCCAGTGCTGCGTGCTCTCCTCCTAACATTGGCACTGGTCCTGACATTGCTGCTCCCAGCGCTGAGTGGGATTAGTTGGTCACCTTCCTCATCTTCTTTGGATCTATCAACTGCTACCCCAAGGAACCTGCAATCCATTTCTGGCTTCTTCTGGATATATAAGAAAGGCAGAGAAACCAATGTTATTTTCAGTTTGATAGGATAGTGATAGAGTTTGTGAGACAATGATTCATTTCTTAAATAATCAAAGCTTTTAAAGTAACATTGATTTAATTATGCTTTGGTTGAAATCATTTTCAGGGAGGAGGCAGTTACCAAAACATTGGATTGGAGGACACTTGTGTAGGCTTTGACGAGTTATATCTATACTGGTTTAAATGATGTTTTGTGTGAGAGAAGATTGTAATTTTATGAGTAGATCATGGCAGTCTTTAGGTGCACCTATGTGTCCTTTTGGCACTAGCTAGCATGTCCATTAGCTGTGGCTGCACATTATATGTGGTTCTCTGCTATTGATGTTGTTCATTATGTGTACATATATGAAAGCATGATGAGACTTGCTGATTAAGAACCCCAAAACATGGAAGATCTTATTTATTTCATTTTGCTGCAATGTATGAGAGCATGTTTTTTTGCTGCAATGTATTTCATGATATGTATTTGTAGTACACCAACATATGTTATAGCTGGCTCAGTACCCTAACTAACGCCTCTATCAGATCTTGGTATAACTGAACACCTAGCAGCAGACTGAGAATGGATGCACACACGTATCAAGTTTTGGGCTAATCGAACAGCAGGCAGGGAATGGAAACAGGCAGGAATGGACACGGACACGGAATCAGTGACAGGCACACCCGGAACGAATCAGCACCTGGATTAGATCCTCCGCAAACGAACAAGGCCAAGGCCTTATGGATTGGTGCGGTTTGAATCTCAGCCCATTGTCAGGTTGACTCACCTCGAGCTTCTTCGCCGCGGCCTCGCTTGGCATGAAGGGGGGCGCCGCCACCGAGGGAACATTCTTCTTCAATGCTGAAGAAGAGGGCGCCAACGCCATCTCGTACTTCCACGCCAACCCCGGCGGCGAAGACGCCGGCGGGCCGGCCGCGATGGCCTCCTGCTGATCCGTTGACGGGGGCGCGGCCGAGGCATCCGCAGGGGTAAACCTGCCAGTGCGTCGGCCGTTCACCTCGCACGGCCTCTCTGGACCCGTCATCTCGGACGGCGATGGCGGTGGAGAGGCAGAGATCGACGCTTGCGGCGGAGGCGGGCGGGGTTGTCTGTGCGGCTGTATGTTGGGTGGGAGGTGGGGAAAGGCAAGATTCCAGGGGAGAGGGGAATGCCCATTCATATCATAACTGCAGGGTCCAGCCAAAAAAACTGCGGGGACCTGATCGTTTCAGGTGGGGTCACCGTGCACAGAAATCGAATCGGATCGATGTCCTAATGACGGATATTTTCAATCCTCATTACCAGTTTCTTTTCCTAATTGAACCACGACGTGCTGCGCGACGGCCGCTGTGCTGCGACTGCCAACAAGCGCGGCCCACCAACACCCTTCACACAGATACTACACAAACATGTACACGCACACACTAACGCACGACCGAACCACACACTGACGTACTCACACACAACCACACACTGACACACGCACAGACAAACAGACAGCCGCCAACAGCTAGCAACTTATCGGAGGAGGTCGGTCACCAAGGCAGGATACTTTTATACTTTATCTAAAAACGTAGGCCATCAGCAGGTTGTTTCTGCGTAGTCCGGATATTTTTATCCTTTATCTAAAAAACATAGGCCAACAGCGGGCTGTTCCTATGGCTCACGGCGTTGCTCCTGCGCAGGACCGGTACGCTGGCATCCCAAATCCAAATTATCAATATAAGAGGAAAAACCATATCACATCATTGGTTTGCATGGCATTAGCACGAAGTCTTTTACCGTGTGTTTGGTTGGGGGACTAGTGGGTTGGAGTCACTTTCAGGCCACATTTTTGAACGGAGCGAACCCGTCCGTGTGTTTGGTTGTAAGCTTTGATTTTGGGGACGGAGTGAACTCATTCCGTGTTTGGTTTAAGGATTGGAAATATGGGTTGGATGGCAAGATAACAGCGTTAGTGAAGGCACTTTTCATTAAAGACCCCGAGTTTTTCAGAAATTAGACAAGGCTGGATGTGTATAACCTATGAGTCATGGCACTTTTGCATAAAGGTCTAGAAAGTGAAACTAAATTACGTTCGGGCCCCTTATCTTTTACCTCCGATCTAGGCGGGAAAGCAGAGGCGGCCGACAGGGGTAGAGCCGCCGGGCGCGGGCGCGGGCCGCCGGCGCGGGCGCGGGCCGCCGGCGCGGGCGTGCTACGCCGCGGGCGAGCTCCGTCGGCCCGTGCGTGCGTGCTCCACCGCCGCCGCGGCGCGGGCCGCCGGCGCGTGCGTGCTCCGCCGCGCGCGCGGGCAGCGAGCGCGGCGAGCTCCATCGGCCCGTGCGTGCTCCACCATCGCGCGGGCGTGCTCCCGCCGCTGGCGTGAGCAGGGCGCGAGCGAGCTCCGCGCGGCCCGTGCGTGCTCCGCCGCGGCGCGAGCCGCCGGCCCCGAGCGAGCTCCGGCGCGTGCGTGCTCGACGGAGAAGCGCGAGGTCGGAAACGGCCGTGCGCGGGCCCCACCCAACCCAAGCGGGGCGGCTCCGTCCGCCATTTCGGCGGACGAGTCCAACCCGCATCCTGGAGGAATATTCTATCTTTGGAGCCAACCCAACCCTTTCATCCTCCAACCAAACAGCCACAAAAACGGGTTCGCTCCAACCCGGCTCGCCCGCTCTCCAACCAAACACACGGTTATATTAGCTCCGCCTCAAAAATGAAACATCCACAATCTAAGATGCCTTGTGCATCACGTATCCAATCCAAGGACACCCTATTATATACTCCTCCATACCTAAAAACCTGAAGTTTTGAACATGATTATGTTAATAGCAAGGAGTGATTAATTATGGGTTATTTTTCCATGTCTTCCGCTAATAAAGACGACTGCGGGTGCTCTAATGTGGCCAACTGGTTAGTGCGCAGAGGCATGAGGCTGGTGAGCTGAGGTCGATTCCCGGCGGCTGCGTAATTTTAGCTGGAGGTTTGATTTCCATGGAATTTTTGCATGGCTTGCTTGCTTAGCTAGCTTTTCTCCTAGTTCTAGTACGTGCATGTTCTTCTTTTTATAGGATTCGATTTTAACTTGCCACTAGGCTCGCCAGGCCACAACGTCAAAAAGTTTTGCGAAAACAAGTACCACGCCTAGAACGTCAGGTTTTTTTAATACGGAGGGAGTATATTTTTGTTAACTAAATCCACCGTGTTGTAGTTATGCATAGTGGCTGACTATATATTTGCTAAATCAAAGTGTTGAAATTAAAGTGAATTTCAATAATGGCCTCAAACAGTCTGAACAATAAAAGAAAGAAATTCAATATTTTTAGGCCACAAATATGCAATTTTCTTTCTAAAAACACTATTTTACTTCAACTTGACGTACAATGTACAAATAACAGCTACAACTACCTCAGTGCCCATTGTATATTTGCGGCAGAAGCTAGTTAACCTAAATAAAAACAAACAAATTATATTAGGAGATACCTTTAGCTTATCCTTTTTCATGTACTCCTTGGCCTCATTCATTGATGCAACCTGCCAAGGGCCTCGTTCCATGTATCCTCATAGATCACATGAGTTCAAATATAATTGAACAAGAACAAACAAAGAAATGAAGATCACACAACATGGAGTTCCAAATGGATTACATGAGTTCAACTTTAAGATAACATGAGTTCTTGAAATACGCGCTTAGGAGTGCTCTAAAACAACGATAACATGAGTTCACAAATAGTTCTAATTAAACAAAGATCATGGGTTCAAATGGATACAAAACTAGAACAAACATCACACATAAATAAAAGATGATAAGTCGTCGATGTCTTCATGCCTTGGTCCTAATGAGGAACAACCTTGATGATCAGTCGTCCATGTCCTCACCTCTGCCTCAGCCTCAGCCTCAGCCGGCGCTTATACTTACGTGCCTTGCCCAGAATGAGTTGCAACTTTGCAGCATCACCCCTCGTTTCCATGAAGAATGTCGATTTACGCAAGCTTTCGGCTATCTCTTGCAATGCAGCCCACTCTGCACTGTTTTGCTCACTTACACCGAGCCGTCGACCCATCTCGATCACCCTCAAAGCAGACCTGCTGTACAACAACCTTCCGGGGCCGCTAATGAAGCTGTTGCCGATCACGCTTCCCTGGTAAACCAAAATTGATTGCCCATATAATACAAAGTATAACACGTGTTAAGCAAGCGCCACCAAATTAATTAAAAAACTCGCACGTTAACAAGCCGCCTAAATTTATAAAACACTAATACAATAATTATATGAGCAGTTGGGCGGGCTAGCAAGTACTGAATTATAAAAAATCACGTAAGAATAATAATGGAATAGCAGTTCAAGAATCATATGAAGCAAAAAATAATGTTTGTTACTAAAAGTCAATTTCATGTACATCAAGGATTGTGAATCTTTTGTTTTCCATCAGATTCAGACCTTTGCTTTAGTAAAGGAAATGCACTGAAATTGAAAATGCGCACACAAAAATGCATGATATTATTCAGCCAGTTTTTTTGTAGCATATGCAACACACATGAATGCTATGACGCATATGCAATTTTATTAATAAGGTTTGGAGATTATTGCAATGCCAATGTGTATATTGTCTAATATATGCCAATTGTTAAGCATACTTTATTTGTATAAGGTCTATTGGTTATGAGAAATTACTTGATATTATTTGGCACCGCAATGCTACAAAAATGTGTGATTCTTCTTTTTTTATAGGAATTGTATTATACTGCTTCAGTAAATGAAGCGTAGAAACAAAAATATCATAAAGTGGTGACCACACTGTCTTACCGCACATCCACATTGAATCATTGTTCAACTTGGAAATTATTGTAATGACAATGAGTATCTCGTATATTCCTTTCGTTAAGCAAATATATTCTCAAAAATCAAACTGAACTATGTACGTTATTGCAAGTCTAGATTCATAAAACACTTCACTCCAATCTTGGTTCACTGACACAAAATGGTATTACTGAAACCACGCTCCAGTCTTTGTTTGCTTGAAGTTTAGTTGGCTAGTGCTTGTAGGAGCGTGAGTAGAGAATCGTAGTGTACCTGAGGTTGAGCCAAAGGGCGGCGGTGGAAGCTGACGGCCGGCAAGGCGTGCGACATCATCGTCGGGCGCGGCGCGTAGCCGCCGAAGTTCTGCAGGCCGGCGCCGCGCGGCGCGTACTGTTGGCCGGCGCCGCGCGGCGCGTACTGTTGGACTGCGCCGCGCGGCGCGTACTGTTGGACTGCGCCGCGCGGCGCGTACTGTTGGCCGGCGTCGTGGTAGTTGGCGGCGGCGCCGGCCTGCAAGTACTCCTGGCCGGTGGCGTAGCTGCCCGAGCCGAAGGCCGGCGCGTAGTGGCCGCCATCGGCGCCGCCGCCGGCGCCGTAGTGCTGGCTGTCGTAGCCGAAGGTGGGCGTCGGCGGTATCGCCGGTGCATACGTCATCGAGATAAGGGGATCCTCCTCATCCGGCTGCTGCTGTGGGAGGCCGAAGCCATATCCGTGGTAACCACGTGGTGGTGGATATCCTGCCATCGCCGCAGGGAGTGGTGATGTGGTGGATGTGGTGAATGAAGCTGAGGGACGAGAACGGCGAGACGCCGCGCAGCGCAGCTTCCGCCGCGAGCCGCGCGCACGGGAGAGAGAGGTTTTTTTGAGGTGATGGGGTGGTGTGGTGGATCGAGAGATGTGAGGCTCGCGAGGAGAAGGGGCGCGACGAGAAGAGGCCGGGGCGGCTTCTGAATCGAGAGAAGCAGCTTCTGACCAGGGTGCTGCAAAGCAATAACGCCGCCTGGACATCGGACAAAAAATAAATTGAGCTTGGCCTGTCCCACACGCCACGGCCACGAGGGGGCCTGTCCCACACGCTGGCCTTCCCGGCCGCTCACTAGGCCTGCTACTAGGCCTGCTAAGGGCGTCCGCAATTTGTTTTTCTTTACCAGCCCACATCACAAAATCAAGTAATTAACCCACCCCACCCCCATCCTAATGGCTTGCATCCCCCAACCCAGCCCACGACCCATGGAACGAATCTCGCCAGAGCGTAGCGCCCGCCGGCCGCCGTGACGGCCTCGCACACTCGAAGAGACCGAGAGGGTTCTAGCTGGTTATTTTTATTATTTATATTTAATTTAATTTAATAAATACTAAATTCCTTTATCAAGGGAGACACGGGTGGCCATACTTCCTTTTTGCGTGCTTGTCACTGCGTTCTTTCCTTTTTTTTCGTTCCCATAGCTAAACTAAAATGATATCTACGCATTTTTTTAAAAAAATGACATCTAGGCAATAAGACTCTCCACAATGTGAGGGGTGCCAAATTTTTTTTCTGGCCTGCCATATGAACCGGTGCTTCAATTCCATCCAGTCCCATAGTGTGGGCGGTGGCGAGCCAGAAATATTTTCTAGGTGTGGCGAATTTATAAAGATAGTAGGTGGGCTAGCAGCCATTTGCCATCGTCATGAGTTGTCGATCGCTAGCTCACCACCTCTGCTCTTGATGTGTGAAATTTGGAGTAGCCGATCAATCAAGAAGGGAAGAGGACATTACGCATTTAGGCTAGCTTCCTTCTGTGGACCGTTGTCTCTTGATGTAGATTCATGAGATACTGGTATACTAGTCTATCTGTACAGTCTACTGCCATATATGTTTAACTTTCACGTATATATACTAGTGTGTTTTATATATTTTAGGTATGGCAGAGGCCAGATCTCGCCATATTGCTGCCTCTGCCACCGAGTGTGGGCAGGAGGAAGTACTTACAATTCCTTTTATTGGAATTTACACCGAGTTCTTAAGTGTAATATTTTTGTCTTGATGGTCGCATAAGTAGCTTGTAAGCCACTGGTTTGCTTTGTTTCTGCAAAATTTGTAATTTCTTTAAAATTTTATTTATTTATCTGCCTACTATAGAAAAGCATTTGAATATTTGGTTTTCTCCGAATTTTATGAAATATGAATTTTTTATTTGCCTACTATAAAAAGAATTTGAACATTTGGTTTTCTGCCAATTTTAAGAAAACGATTTTTTATTTGCCTACTATAGAAAAGAATTTGAATATTTTGTTTTACAAGTAAATTTGTTCTACAAGTGGTGTAAGTTTTGTATAATATTGGTGTAACTTTTTCTTTATTAATTAGATATAAATTCAAATAAATTTTGCATGAGTATATGTGGTTAGTATTTGGATTTGATTGATTTGTTCTTTTTGATCAACCGACTGACACAAAGGGAAAACCCAACCGAATTTGCCTTCTGGGTGTTGATTTGTTAGAAGTTTTCAACCGGTTCAAAGTAAAGGAGAAATCAACCGACCAAGATATTAGTAAATTGGTTACCAATCTGCTGGAGCTTTTTCACGTCGATACTTGGCCGAGACGGTCGTGCGACCGACGGTCCAGCGCAGGCTGCGCGCGCGATAAAAAGACGAGCCTTGTCTGCTCTGCCCCTGCGCCCGCCCCCGCCTGCATCAGTCCTGGCCTGCATGCTCTGCCCCGCCCCGTTGCGTCGCCATCGATGCGACCGCTCGTTTTCTGCGATGCTCGATGCTCTGCAAATCAAAGCTGCTGCATGCGGAAGCGGGACGAGCGGAGATCAGGAGAGAGGTGGGGTGCAGCCTGGTACGGAGCTAGCAAGAAGGGTGAAGGGATTGGATAGGCTCATGCTTAATCCAACCGTACAGGGCACTAACGAGGACGGATATACTAATTTTCCTATACTTTTCCTATGGCCATCAAACGATAGTTCATGCAAAATTCCTATGGTTTAAAATCCTCAGTTTTCTATATGTATTCCTATCCTATTCCTAAGTTTCCACTATTCCCGTGTGCCTGTGTTCCTATGATCCAAAGGGGCTACTAGCAAATGTAATCGTCAGAAATGGCCGATCCCAGTGTACACGTAGCAACTTTTGACTCGTCATGCATATTCTTGTGAGACTCGAGATCATCGAAAGCACGCAGACTTGGTCATGCCCGAATCTTAGGCACTGTTTGGGATGCCCGAATCTTAGGCACTGTTTGGGATGCCCGAATCTTAGGCACTGTTTGGGGATGCCCGAATCTTAGGCATGGAATGGACGCAGACGACTCGGGCTAGGCAGACTCGTCCGCCCTCCCTCGTGAGAGAAGCTCCAGCAGATTCTGGACGTGAGAGCGAGGTGAACCAATGGATGGGAGCTAATGTTCAAAGTGTCATTTCTTTTCTGAATGCTAGAACAGGTTCGTGTACGTACGGAAGCTAGCAATGCTCGAGAACCCTTTATTTTGAGATTTTTTTAAAGTAAAGTTAAATTAAGACGGAGGTAGGAATCTATTTATAGTAGGGCACCCAGTGGCTACAGCCCCAGCACTACATGCACCAAGCAACTCCCACCCATGATCCCACCCATGCATGCCGGATTAGTCTAAACCGGGATGGGCCACTGCGCTGAACAGCGCTTTCGAAGTACTAGGGAGCAGACGCCAGAGGGCCAGTGAAGTAGGTGGGGGCCGGCGCGGCGCGGGTGACGACGTGCAGAATGATGGGCCAAAGCAGCCGATGCAGAGGTCGGCCAAGAAGCCCTCGCAGTCCACAGGACACATTCCTGTGCAGCTGAGCTGACTTGAGGCCTTCCGAAGTGGTGATGCAAAAAGCTGACTTGAGGACACGTTCCGCAGCGGTGAACCGGTTCATCGAATAAACAAGGAATAAAGAGAGGGCCACCTATGCCATGATTTGATGCATCCAAAAATCGATTCACAGTGCTCCAGTGGTGAGTCGATGCAAATGAGACATGGGGCCCTTAGATGTGACAGCAATAGGGAAGAGTATGGCTCATCAGGCTCTCTAGCGGACGGGAAAGATATTTTTTTATTGCCAATGCCGGCCGATGAACCGATGCAAACTTTTGCATCGACTCTGATGTTTGTCACCCGTGATTCGGTGTGCTCCAGTGGGATGAATCGACTCATGGTGATGACACGTAGGACCATGAGTCGGTTTGTTTTCACCACTGAGAAGCTCCTGCACCACTTACACACTACTCTCCACTTATGCTGTCGTTCTAGCTAACAAGCACCCTAAGTAAGTTACTAAACAAAGCACAAACGTACTGTAGCGACATGCATGTGTGGAGTCCGTATTACGTATGCAGGCGGGAGCCATATATTTTACTACATACGTGTATGCTAGCCCACGCACACCAGCGAAGGCCTAAGACATGTTGACACAGTACATTGTGCTTATGTTTCCATGCAGATGTGCTCATGAGGAGCCTGGAAGTCACTCCACTAGCAGGGCTATGAAGTGCTAGTGTTCTAGGCTAGGGTCCACCACTGCAGCTGGTCACTGCCTCTTGCCTCCTACTGAGCGCATGCATTCAACCATCCATTGCATCCTAAATTCTGTTACCTACCCTGAGGCCTGAGCTCCATTCACTACCGAGAGGCACCCACTTCCTCTCCATTCACCCAGCCTTCACACTGGATCTTGATGGCAGGAAAAGCGGACAGGGAATAGAAATGCCAGGAGCTTTTCTTCTTCTTCCTTGGTCTACGTGCTCAGCTCTAAAACGACCCTTTTAAAGGGACGGAGGGAGTACAACTAGTGGTGCCCAAACTGAAATATTTGGGAGCGATGAACCTACATGCACCGCTGCCCAGTTAATAAACAAAGAAGAAAAGTACAGTCTCATTGTCCTTTACCCTCTCATTCATGTAGTTAATAAACAAAGAAGAAAAGTACAGTCTCATTGTCCTTTACCCTCTCATTCATGTACTACTCTGCTCCTTGTTTACCCTTTTCACCTGCCTCATGGGACCCAGAGCAATGCCTCCTTGTTTACCCTTTTCACCTGCCTCATGAGACCCAGAGCAATGCCGCACACTGCAGCTCAAAAGCAGTGGTGCCAAAATTCCCACCGCTCACACTACAAGCAGTGGTGCCAAGATTCCCACCGCTCACACTACAGAAGGCCGAGCTGCCTTGAAGGCTGACAGCCACTCGGCCAGAGCTGAGGTGAAACGACCACTGCTAGGAGCAAGACTGCAAGAGTTGACTGCAAGAGCAAGGAGAGAGATTAAATATGAAGAGCAACAGAGAGATTGGCACACACACTGAACCAGCACATGCATAGCAGTAGCTTTTGCTTTTCAATCTTTATTACTTTTCTACTAGTGCTTTTTCAATCTTTATTACTTTTCTACTAGTACTAACCAACAAGCTTCTTGCCATTATCGAATCCAACTGTCTACATCCTCTACCTGGCCACAATGTGGTAAAAAAACCGGTGCCCAAATACTCTCTTTCGTATTGAAGCACCGGTGCTGAACCGCAAAAACTGGGCACCGAGGCATCGGTGCCTGGAAGCTGAAAGCCGGCCCTACCCAGTCAATTTGCACGCACGCGAGAGACAACGGATGAGACCCCACAGCCACGCGCGAGCAAGTCCGTGGTGCGTGAAACAATGGAGAAGGCAGGGAAGAGTCCCTGGCGTGTGAAACAATGGAGGAGGAGGGGATGGTGTACCTGCTGGGGTCCATGCACAGTAAAGGCACCGGTACAGGTGGCCGGTTGGAAAATTTTTCAGCACCGGCGCCAACATTGTGGACGGTCTTATTCTCCCTGATCGCTCACTGTACGGTTT
>JAENPR010002536.1:0-29414 GCA_018135685.1 Themeda triandra
TATTTGCACACACGACTATGCTACCGCACAGTTGATTGTCGCGTGTCCCTGCCTCTCGGCACTAGGTCAAGCACGACCGTATGCCATAGTTAAGGTGCTTTGATGCCTCCGGCCTCACCACCACAATGTTTGTCATCACCCGAGAGCCCGAACGGCCCTTAACCATAGCTCCATGACTCCGTAACTTCCATATTTGCACACACGACCGTGCCGCCGCACGGCCGGATCCCGTGCATCCTATGGCTCCCGGCACCGGGTCAAGCATGCCCGTACGCCATGGTTAAGCCATTTTGATGCCTCTCTCCTCTCCACCGTAGAGTTTTCCATCACCCAAGAGCCCGAAGGGCCCTTAACCATGGTTCCACGGCTCCAAAACCGCCATATTTGCACACACAACCATGCAGCCGCATGGTCGGTTCCAACGCATCCTATGGCTCCCGGCATGTAGTCAAGCATGCCCGTACGCCATGGTTAAGGCATTTTGACACATCCGGCTTTCTACCATAGTGTTTGCCATAGCTCGAGAGCCCGAATGGCCCTTAACCTCGCTCCACGGCTCCGAACGCCATATTTGCACACACGACTTTGCTTTGCCGCACGGCCGGTTCCCGCGCGTCCTACGGCTCCTCGCACCAAGTCAAGCACGCCCATGCGCCATGGTTAAGGCGTTTTGACACCTCCGGCCTCTCCACCACAAAGCATTTATTACGGCTCGAGGACCCGAATGGCCCTTAACCATGGCTCCACGAGCTCTAGAACCGCCATATTTGCACACGACTATGCTACCGCACGCCCGGTTCCCGTGTCCTATGGCTTCTGCAAGAGCACTAGGTCAAGCACGACCATATGCCATAGTTAAGGTGCTTTGATGCCTCCGCCTCACCACCACAATGTTTGTCATCACCCAAGAGCCCGAACGGCCCTTAACCACAGCTCCATGACTCCGTAACTTCCATATTTGCACACACGACGTGCCGCCGCACGGCCGGATCCCGTGCATCCTATGGCTCCTGGCACCGGGTCAAGCATGCCCGTACGCCATGGTTAAGCCATTTTGATGCCTCTCTCCTCTCCACCATAGAGTTTTCCATCACCCAAAGCCCGAAGGGCCCTTAACCACGGTTCCATGGCTCCAAAACTGCCATATTTGCACACACAACCATGCTGCCGCATGGTCGGTTCCAACCCGTCCTATGGCTCCTGGCACAGAGTCAAGCATGCCCGTACGCCATGGTTAAGGCATTTTGACACATCTGGCTTCTCTATCATAGTGTTTGCCATAGCTCGAGAGCCTGAATGGCCCTTAACCTCGGCTCCATGGCTCCAGAACTGCCATATTTGCACACACGACTTTGCTGCCGCATGGCCGGTTCCTGCGCGTCCTACGGCTCCTCGCACCAAGTCAAGCACGCCCATGCGCCATGGTTAAGGCGTTTTGACACCTCTAGCCTCTCCACCACAGCATTTATTACGGCTCGAGGACCCGAATGGCCCTTAACCATGGCTCCACAGCTCTAGAACTGCCATATTTGCACACACGACTATGCTACCGCACGCCCGGCCGGTTCGCGTGTCCTCATGCCTCTCGGCACTAGGTCAAGCACGACCATATGCCATAGTTAAGGTGCTTTGATGCCTCCGGCCTCACCACCACAATGTTTGTCATCACCCAAGAGCCCGAACGGCCCTTAACCACGCCTCCATGACTCCGAACTTCCATATTTGCACACACGACCGTGCCGCCGCACGGCCGGATCCCGTGCATCCTATGGCTCCCCGGCACCGGTCAAGCATGCCCGTACGCCATGGTTAAGCCATTTTGATGCCTCTCTCCTCTCCACCATAGAGTTTTCCATCACCCAAAGCCCGAAGGGCCCTTAACCACGGTTCCATGGCTCCAAAACCGCCATATTTGCACACACAACCATGCCGCCGCATGGTCGGTTCCAACCCGTCCTATGGCTCCCGGCACGAGTCAAGCATGCCCGTACGCCATGGTTAAGGCATTTTGACACATCCGGCTTCTCTATCATAGTGTTTGCCATAGCTCGAGAGCCCGAATGGCCCTTAACCTCGGCTCCATGGCTCCGGTAACCGCCATATTTGCACACACGACTTTGCCGCCGCATGGCCGGTTCCCCGCGCGTCCTACGGCTCCTCGCACCAAGTCAAGCACGCCCATGCGCCATGGTTAAGGCATTTTGACACCTCCGGCCTCTCCACCACAGCATTTATTGCGGCTCGAGGACCCGAATGGCCCTTAACCATGGCTCCGGCCTCTAGAACCGCCATATTTGCACACACGATTATGCTACCGCACGGCCCGGTTCCCGCGTGTCCTATGCCTCTCGGCACTAGGTCAAGCACGACCGTATGCCATGGTTAAGGTGTTTTGATGCCTCTGGCCTCACCACCACAATGTTTATCACCACCCGAGAGCCCGAACGGCCCTTAACCACAGCTCCATGACTCCAGAACTTCCATATTTGCACACACGACGTGTTGCCGCACGGCCGGATCCCGTGCATCCTATGGCTCCCGGACCGGGTCAAGCATGCCCGTACGCCATGGTTAAGCCATTTTGATGCCTCTCTCCTCTCCACCATAGAGTTTTCCATCACCCAAGAGCCCGAAGGTCCCTTAACCACGGTTCCACGGCTCCAAAACGCCATATTTGCACACACAACCATGCCGCCGCATGGTCGGTTCCAACGCGTCCTATGGCTCCCGGCACGCAGTCAAGCATGCCCGTACGCCATGGTTAAGGCATTTTGACACATCCGGCTTCTCTACCATAGTGTTTGCCATAGCTCGAGAGCTTGAATGGCCCTTAACCTCCGGCTCCACGGCTCCGTAACCGCCATATTTGCACACACGACTTTGCCGCCGCACGGCCGGTTCCGCGTCCTACGGCTCCTCGCACCAAGTCAAGCACGCCCATGTGCCATGGTTAAGGCGTTTTGACACCCTCCGGCCTCTCCACTACAGCATTTATTGTGGCTCGAGGACCCGAATGGCCCTTAACCATTGCTCCACGCCTCTAGAACCGCCATATTTGCACACACGACTATGCTACCGCACGCCCGCTTCCCGCGTGTCCTACGGCTCTCGGCACTAGGTCAAGCACGACCGTATGCCATAGTTAAGGTGTTTTGATGCCTCGGCCTCACCACCACAATGTTTGTCATCACCCGAGAGCCCGAACGGCCCTTAACTACGCCTCCATGACTCCGTAACTTCCATATTTGCACACACGACCGTGCCGCGCACGGCCGGATCTTGTGCATCCTATGGCTCCCTAAGACCGGTCAAGCATGCCCGTACGCCATGGTTAAGCCATTTTGATGCTCTCCCCTCTCCACCATAGAGTTTTCCATCACCCAAGAGCCCGAAGGGCCCTTAACCACGGTTCCACGGCTCCAAAACCGCCATATTTGCACACACACACAACCATGCCGCCGCATGGTCGGTTCCAACGCGTCCTATGGCTCCCGGCACAGTCAAGCATGCCCGTACGCCATGGTTAAGGCATTTTGATACATCCGGCTTCTACCATAGTGTTTGCCATAGCTCGAGAGCCCGAATGGCCCTAACCTCGGCTCCACGGCTCCGAACCGCCATATTTGCACGATGACTCGCCGCCGCACGGCCGGTTCCTGCGCGTCATACGGCTCCTCGCACCAAGTCAAGCACGCCCATGCGCCATGGTTAAGGCATTTTGACACCTCTGGCCTCTCCACCACAGCATTTATTGTGGCTCGATGACACGAATGGCCCTTAACCATGGCTCCACAGCTCTAGAACTGCCATATTTGCACACACGACTATGCTACCGCACGGCCGGTTCGCGTGTCCACGGCTCTCGGCACTAGGTCAAGCACGACCGTATGCCATAGTTAAGGTGTTTTGATGCCTCGGCCTCACCACCACAATGTTTGACATCACCCGAGAGCCCGAATGGCCCTTAACCACGGCTCCATGACTCCAGAACTTCCATATTTGCACATGATGTCTTTGCCGCCGCACGGCCGGATCCCGTGCATCCTATGGCTCCCGCACCGGGTCAAGCATGCCCGTACGCCATGGTTAAGCCATTTTGATGCCTCTCTCCTCTCCACCATAGAGTTTTCCATCACCCAAGAGCCCGTAGGGCCCTTAACCACGGTTCCACGGCTCCGGAACCGCCATATTTGCACACACAACCATGCTGCCGCATGGTCGGTTCAACGCGTCCTATGGCTCCCGGCACGAGTCAAGCATGCCCGTACGCCATGGTTAAGGCATTTTGACACATCTGGCTTCTCTACCATAGTGTTTGCCATAGCTCGAGAGCCCGAATGGCCCTTAACCTCGGCTCCACGGCTCCGTAACCGCCATATTTGCACACACGACTTTGCCGCCCGCACGGCCGGTTCCCTGCGCGTCCTACGGCTCCTCGCACCAAGTCAAGCACACCCATGCGCCATGGTTAAGGCGTTTTGACACCTCTTGCCTCTCCACCACAGCATTTATTGCGGCTCGAGGACCCGAATGGCCCTTAACCATGGCTCCACTCTAGAACGCCATATTTGCACACACGACTATGCTACCGCACGGCCCGGTTCCTCGCGTGTCCTCATGCTCTCGGCACTAGGTCAAGCACGACCGTATGCCATAGTTAAGGTGCTTTGATGCCTCCGGCCTCACCACCACAATGTTTGTCATCACCCGAGAGCCCGAACGGCCCTTAACCATAGCTCCATGACTCCGTAACTTCCATATTTGCACACACGACCGTGCCGCCGCACGGCCGGATCCCGTGCATCCTATGGCTCCCGGCACCGGTCAAGCATGCACGTGCGCCATGGTTAAGCCATTTTGATGCCTCTCTCCTCTCCACCGTAGAGTTTTCCATCACCCAAGAGCCCGAAGGGCCCTTAACCATGGTTCCACGGCTCCAAAGCGCCATATTTGCACACACAACCATGCCGCCGCATGGTCGGTTCCAACGCATCCTATGGCTCCCGGCACGAGTCAAGCATGCCCGTACGCCATGGTTAAGGCATTTTGACACATCTCGGCTTCTCTACCATAGTGTTTGCCATAGCTCGAGAGCCCGAATGGCCCTTAACCTCGGCTCCACGGCTCCGAACCGCCATATTTGCACACACGACTTTGCGCCGCACGGCCGGTTCCCTCGCGCGTCCTACGGCTCCTCGCACCAAGTCAAGCACGCCCATGCGCCATGGTTAAGGCGTTTTGACACCTCTGGCCTCTCCACCACAGCATTTATTACGGCTCGAGGACCCGAATGGCCCTTAACCATGGCTCCACGGCTCCAGAACTGCCATATTTGCACACACGACTATGCTACCGCACAGCCGGTTCCTGCGTGTCCTACAGCTCTCGGCACTAGGTCAAGCACGACCATATGCCATAGTTAAGGTGCTTTGATGCCTCTGGCCTCACCACCACAATGTTTGTCATCACCCAAGAGCCCGAACGGCCCTTAACCACAGCTCCATGACTCCAGAACTTCCATATTTGCACACACGACTGTGCTGCCGCACGGCCGGATCCTGTGCATCCTATGGCTCCCGGCACCGGGTCAAGCATGCCCGTACGCCATGGTTAAGCCATTTTGATGCCTCTCTCCTCTCCACCATAGAGTTTTCCATCACCCAAAGCCCGAAGGGCCCTTAACCACGGTTCCATGGCTCCAAAACTGCCATATTTGCACACACAACCATGCTGCCGCATGGTCGGTTCCAACGCGTCCTATGGCTCCCGGCACAGTCAAGCATGCCCGTACGCCATGGTTAAGGCATTTTGATACATCCGCTTCTCTACCATAGTGTTTGCCATAGCTCGAGAGCCCGAATGGCCCTTAACCTCGGCTCCACGGCTCCCGAATCGCCATATTTGCACGATGACTCGTGCGCCGCACGGCCGGTTCTGCGCGTCATACGGCTCCTCGCACCAAGTCAAGCACGCCCATGCGCCATGGTTAAGGCATTTTGACACCTCCGGCCTCTCCACCACAGCATTTATTGTGGCTCGATGACACGAATGGCCCTTAACCATGGCTCCACGGCTCTAGAACTGCCATATTTGCACACACGACTATGCTACCGCACGCCCGGTTCTGCGTGTCCTACGGCTCTCGGCACTAGGTCAAGCACGACCGTATGCCATAGTTAAGGTGTTTTGATGCCTCCGGCCTCACCACCACAATGTTTGACATCACCCGAGAGCCCGAATGGCCTTAACCACAGCTCCATGACTCCAGAATTTCCATATTTGCACACATGACCGTGTCTTTGCCGCACGGCCGGATCCCGTGCATCCTATGGCTCCCCGGCACCGGGTCAAGCATGCCCGTACGCCATGGTTAAGCCATTTTGATGCCTCTCTCCTCTCCACCATAGAGTTTTCCATCACCCAAGAGCCCGTAGGGCCCTTAACCACGGTTCCACGGCTCCGAACCGCCATATTTGCACACACAACCATCGCCGCATGGTCGGTTCCAACGCGTCCTATGGCTCCCCGGCACAGAGTCAAGCATGCCCGTACGCCATGGTTAAGGCATTTTGACACATCGGCTTCTCTACCATAGTGTTTGCCATAGCTCGAGAGCCCGAATGGCCCTTAACCTCGCTCCACGGCTCCCAGAACCGCCATATTTGCACACACGACTTTCTTTGCCGCACGGCCGGTTCCCGCGCGCCCTACGGCTCCTCGCACCAAGTCAAGCACGCCCATGCGCCATGGTTAAGGCGTTTTGACACCTCCGGCCTCTCCACCACAGCATTTATTGCGGCTCGAGGACCCGAATGGCCCTTAACCATGGCTCCACAGCCTCTAGAACTCGCCATATTTGCACACACGACTATGCTACCGCATAGCCGGTTCCTCGCGTGTCCCATGCTCTCGGCACTAGGTCAAGCACGACCGTATGCCATAGTTAAGGTGTTTTGATGCCTCTGGCCTCACTACCACAATGTTTGTCATCACCCGAGAGCCCGAACGGCCCTTAACCACAGCTCCATGACTTCAGAACTTCCATATTTGCACACACGACTGTGCTGCCGCACGGCCGGATCCTGTGCATCCTATGGCTCCCGTCACCGGGTCAAGCATGCCCGTACACCATGGTTAAGCCATTTTGATGCCTCTCTCCTCTCCACCATAGAGTTTTCCATCACCCAAGAGCCCGAAGGGCCCTTAACCACGGTTCCACGGCTCCAAAACGCCATATTTGCACACACAACCATGCTGCCGCATGGTCGGTTCCAACGCGTCCTATGGCTCCCGGCACGAGTCAAGCATGCCCGTACGCCATGGTTAAGGCATTTTGACACATCCGGCTTCTCTACCATAGTGTTTGCCATAGCTCGAGAGCCCGAATGGCCCTTAACCTCGGCTCCACGGCTCCGAACCGCCATATTTGCACACACGACTTTGCTGCCGCACGGCCGGTTCCTGCGCGTCCTACGGCTCCTCGCACCAAGTCAAGCACACCCATGCGCCATGGTTAAGGCATTTTGACACCTCTTGCCTCTCCACCACAGCATTTATTGCGGCTCGAGGACCCGAATGGCCCTTAACCATGGCTCCACAGCTCTAGAACTGCCATATTTGCACACACGACTATGCTACCGCAAAGCCAGTTCCTGCGTGTCCTACAGCTCTCGGCACTAGGTCAAGCACGACCGTATGCCATAGTTAAGGTGCTTTGATGCCTCTGGCCTCACCACCACAATGTTTGTCATCACCCGAGAGCCCGAACGGCCCTTAACCATAGCTCCATGACTCCAAAACTTCCATATTTGCACACACGACTGTGCTGCCGCACGGCCGGATCCCCGTGCATCCTATGGCTCCGGCACCCGGTCAAGCATGCCAGTACGCCATGGTTAAGCCATTTTGATGCCTCTCTCCTCTCCACCGTAGAGTTTTCCATCACCCAAGAGCCCGAAGGGCCCTTAACCATGGTTCCACGGCTCCAAAACTGCCATATTTGCACACACAACCATGCCGCGCATGGTCGGTTCCAACGCATCCTATGGCTCCCGGCACGAGTCAAGCATGCCCGTACGCCATGGTTAAGGCATTTTGACACATCTCGGCTTCTCTACCATAGTGTTTGCCATAGCTCGAGAGCCCGAATGGCCCTTAACCTCGGCTCCACGGCCCCGTAACCGCCATATTTGCACACACGACTTTGCCCGCACGGCCGGTTCCTGCGCGTCCTACGGCTCCTCGCACCAAGTCAAGCACGCCCATGCGCCATGGTTAAGGCGTTTTGACACCTCTGGCCTCTCCACCACAGCATTTATTACGGCTCGAGGACCCGAATGGCCCTTAACCATGGCTCCACAGCTCTAGAACGCCATATTTGCACACACGACTATGCTACCGCCGGCCGGTTCCCGCGTGTCCTACGGCTCTCGGCACTAGGTCAAGCACGACCATATGCCATAGTTAAGGTGCTTTGATGCCTCTGGCCTCACCACCACAATGTTTGTCATCACCCAAGAGCCCGAACGGCCCTTAACCACAGCTCCATGACTCCAGTAACTTCCATATTTGCACACACGTGCTGCCGCACGGCCGGATCCCGTGCATCCTATGGCTCCTGGCACCGGGTCAAGCATGCCCGTACGCCATGGTTAAGCCATTTTGATGCCTCTCTCCTGTCCACCATAGAGTTTTCCATCACCCAAAGCCCGAAGGGCCCTTAACCACGGTTCCATGGCTCCAAAACGCCATATTTGCACACACAACCATGCTTTGCCGCATGGTCGGTTCCAACGCGTCCTATGGCTCCCGGCACGAGTCAAGCATGCCCGTACGCCATGGTTAAGGCATTTTGACACATCTCGGCTTCTCTATCATAGTGTTTGCCATAGCTCGAGAGCCCGAATGGCCCTTAACCTCGGCTTCATGGCTCCGAACCGCCATATTTGCACACACGACTTTGCGCCGCACGGCCGGTTCCTGCGCGTCCTACGGCTCCTCGCACCAAGTCAAGCACGCCCATGCGCCATGGTTAAGGCATTTTGACACCTCCGGCCTCTCCACCACAGCATTTATTGCGGCTCGAGGACCCGAATGGCCCTTAACCATGGCTCCACAGCTCTAGAACCGCCATATTTGCACACACGATTATGCTACCGCACGCCCGGTTCCGCGTGTCCTACGGCTCTTGGCACTAGGTCAAGCACGACCGTATGCCATAGTTAAGGTGTTTTGATGCCTCTTCCCTCACCACCGCAATGTTTGTCACCACCCGAGAGCCCGAACGGCCCTTAACCACAGCTCCATGACTCCGTAACTTCCATATTTGCACACACGACCGTGCCGCCGCACGGCCGGATCCCGTGCATCCTATGGCTCCCGGCACCGGGTCAAGCATGCCCGTACGCCATGGTTAAGCCATTTTGATGCCTCTCTCCTCTCCACCATAGAGTTTTCCATCACCCAAGAGCCCGAAGGTCCCTTAACCACGGTTCCACGGCTCCAAAACTGCCATATTTGCACACACAACCATGCTGCCGCATGGTCGGTTCCAACGCGTCCTATGGCTCCTGGCACAGAGTCAAGCATGCCCGTACGCCATGGTTAAGGCATTTTGACACATCTGGCTTCTCTACCATAGTGTTTGCCATAGCTCGAGAGCTTGAATGGCCCTTAACCTCGGCTCCACGGCTCCAGAACTGCCATATTTGCACACACGACTTTGCTGCCGCACGGCCGGTTCCTGCGCGTCCTACGGCTCCTCGCACCAAGTCAAGCACGCCCATGTGCCATGGTTAAGGCGTTTTGACACCTCTGGCCTCTCCACTACAGCATTTATTGTGGCTCGAGGACCCGAATGGCCCTTAACCATTGCTCCACAGCTCTAGAACTGCCATATTTGCACACACGACTATGCTACCGCACAGCCGCTTCCTGCGTGTCCTACAGCTCTCGGCACTAGGTCAAGCACGACCGTATGCCATAGTTAAGGTGTTTTGATGCCTCTGGCCTCACCACCACAATGTTTGTCATCACCCGAGAGCCCGAACGGCCCTTAACCACGGCTCCATGACTCCAGTAACTTCCATATTTGCACACACGATTGTCTTGCCGCACGGCGGATCTTGTGCATCCTATGGCTCCGACACCGGGTCAAGCATGCCCGTACGCCATGGTTAAGCCATTTTGATGCCTCTCCCTCTCCACCATAGAGTTTTCCATCACCCGAGAGCCTGAAGGGCCCTTAACCACGGTTCCACGGCTCCAAAACTGCCATATTTGCACACACACACAACCATGCTGCCGCATGGTCGGTTCCAACGCGTCCTATGGCTCCTGGCACAGAGTCAAGCATGCCCGTACGCCATGGTTAAGGCATTTTGATACATCTGGCTTCTCTACCATAGTGTTTGCCATAGCTCGAGAGCCTGAATGGCCCTTAACCTCGGCTCCACGGCTCCAGAACTGCCATATTTGCACAGATGACTCTGCTGCCGCACGGCCGGTTCCTGCGCGTCATACGGCTCCTCGCACCAAGTCAAGCACGCCCATGCGCCATGGTTAAGGCATTTTGACACCTCTGGCCTCTCCACCACAGCATTTATTGTGGCTCGATGACACGAATGGCCCTTAACCATGGCTCCACAGCTCTAGAACTGCCATATTTGCACACACGACTATGCTACCGCACAGCCGGTTCCTGCGTGTCCTACAGCTCTCGGCACTAGGTCAAGCACGACCGTATGCCATAGTTAAGGTGTTTTGATGCCTCTGGCCTCACCACCACAATGTTTGACATCACCCGAGAGCCCGAATGGCCCTTAACCACAGCTCCATGACCGTAACTTCCATATTTGCACACATGTCTTTGCCCCGCACGGCGGATCCCGTGCATCCTATGGCTCCTGCACCGGTCAAGCATGCCCGTACGCCATGGTTAAGCCATTTTGATGCCTCTCTCCTCTCCACCATAGAGTTTTCCATCACCCAAGAGCCCGTAGGGCCCTTAACCACGGTTCCACGGCTCCCGAACCGCCATATTTGCACACACAACCATGCTTTGCCGCATGGTCGGTTCCAACGCGTCCTATGGCTCCCGGCACGAGAGTCAAGCATGCCCGTACGCCATGGTTAAGGCATTTTGACACATCCGGCTTCTCTACCATAGTGTTTGCCATAGCTCGAGAGCCTGAATGGCCCTTAACCTCGGCTCCACGGCTCCGAAGCGCCATATTTGCACACACGCTTTCTTTGCCGCGCACGGCCGGTTCCTGCGCGCCCTACGGCTCCTCGCACCAAGTCAAGCACGCCCATGCGCCATGGTTAAGGCGTTTTGACACCTCGGCCTCTCCACCACAGCATTTATTGCGGCTCGAGGACCCGAATGGCCCTTAACCATGGCTCCACGGCTCTAGAACCGCCATATTTGCACACACGTCTATGCTACCGCATAGCCGGTTCTGCGTGTCCTACGGCTCTCGGCACTAGGTCAAGCACGACCGTATGCCATAGTTAAGGTGTTTTGATGCCTCCGGCCTCACTACCACAATGTTTGTCATCACCCGAGAGCCCGAACGGCCCTTAACCAGCTCCATGACTTCAGAACTTCCATATTTGCACACACGACCGTGCCGCCGCACGGCCGGATCCCGTGCATCCTATGGCTCCCGGCACCGGGTCAAGCATGCCCGTACGCCATGGTTAAGCCATTTTGATGCCTCTCTCCTCTCCACCATAGAGTTTTCCATCACCCAAGAGCCCGAAGGGCCCTTAACCACGGTTCCACGGCTCCAAAACCGCCATATTTGCACACACAACCATGCGCCGCATGGTCGGTTCCAACGCGTCCTATGGCTCCGGGCACGAGTCAAGCATGCCCGTACGCCATGGTTAAGGCATTTTGACACATCGGCTTCTCTACCATAGTGTTTGCCATAGCTCGAGAGCCCGAATGGCCCTTAACCTCGGCTCCACGGCTCCAGAACGCCATATTTGCACACACGACTTTGCCGCCGCACGGCCGGTTCCTGCGCGGCCCTACGGCTCCCGCACCGAGTCAAGCACGCCCATGCGCCATGGTTAGGGCGTTTTGACACCTCCGGCCTCTCCACCACAGCATTTATTGCGGCTCGAGGACCCGAATGGCCCTTAACCATGGCTCCACAGCTCTAGAACGCCATATTTGCACACACGACTATGCTACCGCACGGCCCGGTTCCCGCGTGTCCTACGGCTCTCGGCACTAGGTCAAGCACGACCGTATGCCATAGTTAAGGTGTTTTGATGCCTCTGGCCTCACCACCACAATGTTTTTCATCACCCGAGAGCCCGAACGGCCCTTAACCACAGCTCCATGACTCCGTAACTTCCATATTTGCACACACGATCGTTCGCCGCACGGCCGGATCCCGTGCATCCTATGGCTCCCGGCACCGGGTCAAGCATGCCCGTACGCCATGGTTAAGCCATTTTGATGCCTCTCTCCTCTCCACCATAGAGTTTTCCATCACCCAAGAGCCCGAAGGGCCCTTAACCACGGTTCCACGGCTCCAAAACCGCCATATTTGCACACACAACCATGCTGCCGCATGGTCGGTTCCAACGCGTCCTATGGCTCCCGGCACGCAGTCAAGCATGCCCGTACGCCATGGTTAAGGCATTTTGACACATCTCGGCTTCTCTACCATAGTGTTTGCCATAGCTCGAGAGCCCGAATGGCCCTTAACCTCGGCTTCATGGCTCCGAACCGCCATATTTGCACACACGACTTTCTTTGCCGCCGCACGGCCGGTTCTGCGCGCTCTACGGCTCCTCGCACCAAGTCAAGCACGCCCATGCACCATGGTTAAGGCATTTTGACACCTCTGGCCTCTCCACCACAGCATTTATTGCGGCTCGAGGACCCGAATGGCCCTTAACCATGGCTCCACAGCTCTAGAACTGCCATATTTGCACACACGGCTATGCTACCGCATAGCCGGTTCCTGCGTGTCCTACAGCTCTTGGCACTAGGTCAAGCATGACCGTATGCCATAGTTAAGGTGTTTTGATGCCTCTGGCCTTACTACCACAATGTTTGTCATCACCCGAGAGCCCGAACGGCCCTTAACCACAGCTCCATGACTCTAGAACTTCCATATTTGCACACACGACTGTGCTGCCGCACGGCCGGATCCCGTGCATCCTATGGCTCCCGGCACCGGGTCAAGCATGCCCGTACGCCATGGTTAAGCCATTTTGATGCCTCTCTCCTCTCCACCATAGAGTTTTCCATCACCCAAGAGCCCGAAGGGCCCTTAACCATGGTTCCACGGCTCCAAAACCGCCATATTTGCACACACAACCATGCCGCCGCATGGTCGATTCCAACGCGTACTATGGCTCCCGGCACGCAGTCAAGCATGCCCGTACGCCATGGTTAAGGCATTTTGACACATCCGGCTTCTCTACCATAGTGTTTGCCATAGCTCGAGAGCCCGAATGGCCCTTAACCTCGGCTCCCGTAACCGCCATATTTGCACACACGACTTTTCTTTGCCGCACGGCCGGTTCCTGCGCGTCCTACGGCTCCTCGCACCAAGTCAAGCATGCCCATGCGCCATGGTTAAGGCGTTTTGACACCTCGGCCTCTCCACCACAGCATTTATTGCGGCTCGAGGACCCGAATGGCCCTTAACCATGGCTCCACGGCTCTAGAACGCCATATTTGCACACACGACTATGCTACCGCACAGCCGGTTCCCTGCGTGTCCCTGCCTCTCGGCACTAGGTCAAGCACGACCGTATGCCATAGTTAAGGTGTTTTGATGCCTCGGCCTCACCACCACAATGTTTGTCATCACTCGAGAGCCCGAACGGCCCTTAACCACAGCTCCATGACTCCAACTTCCATATTTGCACACACGACAGTGCCGCCGCACGCCGGATCCCTGTGCATCCTATGGCTCCGGCACCGGGTCAAGCATGCCTGTACGCCATGGTTAAGCCATTTTGATGCCTCTCTCCTCTCCACCATAGAGTTTTCCATCACGCAAGAGCCGGAAGGGCCCTTAACCACGGTAACACGGCTCCAAAACTGCCATATTTGCACACACAACCATGCTGCCGCATGGTCGGTTCTAACGCGTCCTATGGCTCCTGGCACAGAGTCAAGCATGCCCGTACGCCATGGTTAAGGCATTTTGACACATCTGGCTTCTCTACCATAGTGTTTGCCATAGCTCGAGAGCCCGAATGGCCCTTAACCTCGGCTCCACGGCTCCGAACCGCCATATTTGCACACACGACTTTCGCCGCACGGCCGGTTCTGCGCGTCCTACGGCTCCTCGCACCGAGTCAAGCACGCCCATGCGCCATGGTTAGGGCGTTTTGACACCTCCCGGCCTCTCCACCATAGCATTTATTGCGGCTCGAGGACCCGAATGGCCCTTAACCATGGCTCCACGGCTCTAGAACCGCCATACTTGCACACACGACTATGCTACCGCAGCGGTTCGCGTGTCCTACGGCTCTCGGCACTAGGTCAAGCATGACCGTATGCCATGGTTAAGGTGTTTTGATGCCTCTGGCCTCACCACCACAATGTTTGTCATCACCCGAGAGCCCGAACGGCCCTTAACCACAGCTCCATGACTCCAGTGCTGCCGCACGGCCGGATCCTGTGCATCCTATGGCTCCCGGCACCGGGTCAAGCATGCCCGTACGCCATGGTTAAGCCATTTTGATGCCTCTCTCCTCTCCACCATAGAGTTTTCCATCACCCAAGAGCCCGAAGGGCCCTTAACCACAGTTCCACGGCTCCAAAACTGCCATATTTGCACACACAACCATGCTGCCGCATGGTCGGTTCCAACGCGTCCTATGGCTCCCGGCACGAGTCAAGCATGCCCGTACGCCATGGTTAAGGCATTTTGACACATCGGCTTCTCTACCATAGTGTTTGCCATAGCTCGAGAGCCCGAATGGCCCTTAACCTCGGCTCCACGGCTCCGGAACCGCCATATTTGCACACACGACTTTGCCGCCGCACGGCCGGTTCCTCGCGCGTCCTACGGCTCCTCGCACCAAGTCAAGCACGCCCATGCGCCATGGTTAAGGCATTTTGACACCTCCGGCCTCTCCACCACAGCATTTATTGCGGCTCGAGGACCCGAATGGCCCTTAACCATGGCTCCACAGCTCTAGAAGCGCCATACTTGCACACACGACTATGCTACCGCACGCCCGGTTCCGCGTGTCCTACGGCTCTCGGCACTAGGTCAAGCATGAACGTATGCCATAGTTAAGGTGTTTTGATGCTTCCGGCCTCACCACCACAATGTTTGTCATCACCCGAGAGCCCGAACGGCCCTTAACCACGCCTCCATGACCCCGTAACTTCCATATTTGTACACACGACCGTGCCGCCGCACGGCCGGATCCCGTGCATCCTATGGCTCCCGGCACCGGGCCAAGCATGCCCGTACGCCATGGTTAAGCCATTTTGATGCCTCTCTCCTCTCCACCATAGAGTTTTCCATCACCCAAGAGCCCGAAGGGCCCTTAACCACGGTTCCACGGCTCCAAAACCGCCATATTTGCACACACAACCATGCCGCCGCATGGTCGGTTCCAACGCGTCCTATGGCTCCCGGCACAGAGTCAAGCATGCCCGTACGCCATGGTTAAGGCATTTTGACACATCTGGCTTCTCTACCATAGTGTTTGCCATAGCTCGAGAGCCTGAATGGCCCTTAACCTCGGTTCCACGGCTCCAGAACTGCCATATTTGCACACAAGACTTTGCTGCCGCACGGCCGGTTCCTGCGCATCCTACGGCTCCTCGCACCAAGTCAAGCACGCCCATGCGCCATGGTTAAGGCATTTTGACACCTCTGGCCTCTCCACCACAGCATTTATTGCGGCTTGAGGACCCGAATGGCCCTTAACCATGGCTTCACAGCTCTAGAACTGCCATATTTGCACACACGACTATGCTACCGCACGGCCGGTTCCTGTGTGTCCTATGGCTCTCGGCACTAGGTCAAGCACGACCGTATGCCATGGTTAAGGTGTTTTGATGCCTCTGGCCTCACCACCACAATGTTTGTCATCACCCGAGAGCCCGAAGGGCCCTTAACCACGGCTCCATGACTCCAAAACTTCCATATTTGCACACACGACCGTGCTGCCGCACGGCCGGATCCAGTGCATCCTATGGCTCCGGCACAGGTCAAGCATGCCCGTACGCCATGGTTAAGCCATTTTGATGCCTCTCTCCTCTCCACCATAGAGTTTTCCATCACCCAAGAGCCCGAAGGGCCCCTTAACCACAGTTCCACGGCTCCAAAACCGCCATATTTGCACACACAACCATGCCGCCGCATGGTCGGTTCCAACGCGTCCTATGGCTCCCGGCACAGAGTCAAGCATGCCCGTACGCCATGGTTAAGGCATTTTGACACATCTCGGCTTCTCTACCATAGTGTTTGCCACAGCTCGAGAGCCCGAATGGCCCTTAACCTCGGCTCCACGGCTCCGTAACCGCCATATTTGCACACACGACTTTGCCGCCGCACGGCCGGTTCCGCGCGTCCTACGGCTCCTCGCACCAAGTCAAGCACGCCCATGCGCCATGGTTAAGGCATTTTGACACCTCTGGCCTCTCCACCACAGCATTTATTGCGGCTCGAGGACCCGAATGGCCCTTAACCATGGCTCCACATCTCTAGAACTGCCATACTTGCACACACGACTATGCTACCGCACAGCCGGTTCCTGCGTGTCCTACAGCTCTCGGCACTAGGTCAAGCATGAACGTATGCCATAGTTAAGGTGTTTTGATGCTTCTGGCCTCACCACCACAATGTTTGTCATCACCCGAGAGCCCGAACGGCCCTTAACCACAGCTCCATGACCCCAGAACTTCCATATTTGTACACACGACTGTGCTGCCGCACGGCCGGATCCTGTGCATCCTATGGCTCCCGGCACCGGGTCAAGCATGCCCGTACGCCATGGTTAAGCCATTTTGATGCCTCTCTCCTCTCCACCATAGAGTTTTCCATCACCCAAGAGCCCGAAGGGCCCTTAACCACGGTTCCACGGCTCAAAAACTGCCATATTTGCACACACAACCATGCCCGCATGGTCGGTTCTAACGCGTCCTATGGCTCCCGGCACGAGTCAAGCATGCCCGTACGCCATGGTTAAGGCATTTTGACACATCTGGCTTCTCTACCATAGTGTTTGCCATAGCTCGAGAGCCTGAATGGCCCTTAACCTCGTCTCCACTGCTCCAGAACTGCCATATTTGCACACAAGACTTTGCTGCCGCACGGCCGGTTCCTGCGCGTCCTACGGCTCCTCGCACCAAGTCAAGCACGCCCATGCGCCATGGTTAAGGCGTTTTGACACCTCTGGCCTCTCCACCACAGCATTTATTGCGGCTCGAGGACCCAAATGGCCCTTAACCATGGCTTCATAGCTCTAGAACTGCCATCTTTGCACACACGACTATGCTACCGCACAGCCGGTTCCTGCGTGTCCTACAGCTCTCGGCACTAGGTCAAGCACGACCGTATGCCATAGTTAAGGTGTTTTGATGCCTCTGGCCTCACCACCACAATGTTTGTCATCACCTGAGAGCCCGAACGGCCCTTAACCACAGCTCCATGACTCCAGAACTTCCATATTTGCACACACGACTGTGTGTTGACGGTCGTTAAGTGTCAATTTTTATCGTCAACTAAAACATGAGAAAGGACTAAAATATGTTCACCAACTAGATATAGGGGTTATATCGACGTAATTCCACGAGTTTTGGTGAATGTCCGTTTCTACGTGGTGTCGGTGAAAATACCCAAGGAAGGCCCACATGTCGGGTTTACATAGAGATAATCGGGAACCGGTGAAAATTCTGTAACGGAAGGTTCGAGAAGGCTCTGGACCAAACAGAGCCCGAACGGGCTCGGTGGTGGGTCGGCCGACTCCTTTTGGGTCGGCCGACCGCCCGCTCCCTGGACCAATCCAAAGCATCGGCCTCGTGGATCCTGTTCCACCGCCTTTGAGGATGAATAATAATCGTCCGTTTAGGTCGGTTTGATCCGAGGGCTGTGGTGCATCCTAGAGGGCTATATAAGCGGGGCCCCGGCCCCTGGAGGAGGCATCCCTTAAACCCTAATTTCATTTGCTCCACGGGATGTTGAGAGGGGTCCCTTGAATGGATCTCCTCGCTAAACCTAGCCATCAAGAGAAGATTAGTCCTCATTAGGATCTAGTCTTAGCATAATAGAGAGATAGAGAGCGAGGGAAGAGTTGGAGGTGGTGCCGGCATGTCGGTGCTCCCCCTCGGGCTTGTACTTCGGCGGATTCGGGCTTCTCCAAGCCTCGCATCCGGATACTTCAGTAATTGATCTTTATTCAAGTATTTATTTTACTCTTTTGTTCATTGGTTCACAGTTCTTATGATTGCTCTAGTTCTTGTTAGCGCTCTGAATTAGAGTAGTAATTGTTAGCATAAGCGTGGTGCTTAGGCTGTCGGTTACCTGTGTTTGCGCCGTATTCTCTGGTTGTGTGGTAGTTACGGAGGTGACAGCCCCGTCCACACCGAATTGAGTAGGTTCTTAAATTAGTAGGACCGTAGTCACATCGGTAGAGTTATCCTTTGTGGTGCTTTCCCGTCTAGTGGCATCCCGAAGTGAACATTAGAAGGACAATTGCTTCATAACCTTGCCTTGCATAGGATCATTACCATAGGAATCCTCTTTACCCATCATATCTTAAACCTTGATTGCTACCCATAGATAAACTAGTTGTTTGGCGACCCACACACGTTTCCCTGTGGATACGATATTTAAAACCCTCCGGGTGAAAGCTACAACGGTATCCGTGCGCTTGCGGATTTATCTGTGTGCGTTAAAAATACCAACAAGCTTTCTGGCGCCGTTGCCGGGGAAACGGCTGCTGTGATTCTTCAAATCATTTTTGTTCTTATATCTTACCTTGTCAAGCATGGATAATATCACTCCTATCAATCAATATGCTGCTCCCACGGGCGCACAACTAGAGCCACTTTGGAATCTTCCAAACCTATCCTCACACTGGCTATGACTTGCGTCCGTCTTTGATAAAGATGGTCAAGGACCATTCATTCTCGGAGAAGACGATGAAAACCCATACACACATATGCGGGAATTTGAGCTAATTTGTGCATGCTTGCAAATTGAGGGCATGCCACATGAAACCTTAAGGTGGAAGCTATTTCCGTTCTCTTTAACGGGAAAAGCTAGACACTGGTATTCCCGAACCGTAGGGAGTGTGCAGGGAGACTGGGGAACTCTATGCTCTAGATTTTTCTTACATTTCTTTCCCATCCTCTCTCGTGGTTAACCTTCGAACGAGAGGTTCTAACTTTTAAACAAAAAGAAAAAGAATCTCTTGGTGTGGCTTGGGCACGTTTTAATGACCTAGTCAATTCTCGGCCCTAACCTTTCCATTCAAGACCGATGCTCTTGCAACACTTTTATGTGGGTCTTAGTGGAGAAACCAAACAAATTCTTGACACATCCCTCGGAGGTTCTTTCTTGCATCTCTCTCGCTAGTGAAGCGAGAGAAATCCTTACCAAAATTCTTGAAAACACTCCGTACACTAGCATTTCGATGATCCCCCGAAGATATAGTTGAGATAGCTCCCGAGGAAGAACCTATGATAGTTGAGCCCGAACCTTTAGCTACTCCACTTCTAGCCTCAACTATCCTCCAAGTTCCCCGAACCGCCGAAGGAGGAAGAAATTCCACTTTCGGAGGACTTGTTTAATTTCGAGGAGGATCTTTTCTCGAATTATGGAAACACCTCGAATTATTCTGCAATTAGGAAGTCTTCGGCACCATATGCACCCAACCAGCCCCTTTCTGATCCAACCGAAGATAAATTCCTTAAAGATACCGTGAAGGAGTTGACAACAATCATAAACAATGAATGGTTGAGAGAATCCGAGCTTTCTCATGAAGTCATTCGTCTAGATTCTCCTTCTACCTCTATTAGTTGTCGATTCACCAAACCTCCTTCGATGGCCTTTACAATCCGGTTGTAGGAGTAAATATCATGTCCGAGTCTCTTGCACGAGACACTTTTCGAAGACATGAATTTAACCCCAACGACTAGGCTTCTAAAAAGTCTCTCAGGCCAAATCCTTCCTAGTGAAGGAATCTTCCACCTCATCCCTATCAAAGTAGATGAAACCAAACTGTACCTTAGTTTCTATATTTTCAATACTAGGGAATTCGACCTTTTAATTGGGCATCCAATAAAGAGACTTGTCCATGAAGGAAGAAAGGGGAGTATAAATATACATCTCGGAAAAAGCATAAACCTTTCCATTCCCATCACTCATTCACTCCATGCCAAGGTAGAGCTAAGTCCCGAGCAAGAACCAATGGAAGAGATAATGGCGATGTCTTTCCTAGAATCATCCGACAAAGATCTCAAAGAAGTCGCCAAAGATTTCATTGAAGAAGTAGAACAACCACGAGATCCTTTACCCTTGGATGAAACTCGGGAACCTCCAAAGTCCCCCATTGAGCTAAAACCCTTCCTTCAGATTGAAATACGCTTTCCTAAATGACAACAAGGAGTCTCCGTAATAATTAGTGATAAACTTTTCGAATATGAGACCTTCCGACTCCTTACTATTTTAGAAAAGCATCGTTCTGCTTTTGGCTACTCACTCGAAGACCTCAAAGGAGTTAGTCCAGTCCTTTGCACTCATCGCATTCCAATAGACCCAGCTTATACACCTTGTAGGGAGCCCCAACGAAGGCTCAACAATGCGATGAGGGAGGTTGTTAAGGAAGAGGTTTTGAAACTCTTGCGAGCTAGGATAATCTATCCTGTACCACATAGTGAGTGGGTAAGCCCGGTACAAGTTGTACCCAAGAAAGGGGTATGACTGTGGTAAGAAATGAGAGAAATGAATTGATTCCACAACGAACGGTCCTTTGGATGGAGGATGTGCATTGATTATCGAAAACTTAATAAGGCAACAAAGAAAGATCACTTCCGTTACCCTTCATCGATGAGATGCTTTGGAACGGCTTGCAAAGCACTCTTTCTTTTGTTTCCTTGATGGGTATTCTCGTTACCATCAAATCCCAATCCATCCCGATGACCAAAGCAAAACCACTTTTACTTGTCCCTATGGAACTTTTGCCTATCGTAGGATGTCTTTCGGTCGTGCAATGCGCCGCCTTCATTCCAAAGGTGCATGATGTCTATATTTTCAGATATGATAGAAAAGATCATGGAAGTTTTCATGGATGACTTTTCTATATATGGAAAAACTTTTGATGACTGCTTAGAAAACTTAGACAAGGTTTTGCAAAGATGTGTGGAAAAGCACTTAGTTCTTAATTGGGAAAAATGCCATTTCATGGTTAGAGAAGGCATAGTGCTTGGACACTTAGTGTCTAAACGTGGGATTGAGGTAGATCGTGCAAAGATAGAAGTAATAGAGAAGTTACCTCCTCCCACAAATGTCAAAGGGGTACGAAGTTTTCTTGGCCATGCGGGGTTCTATAGACATTTTATAAAAGACTTTTCTTATATTGCTAGACCCCTTACAAGTTTGCTAGCCAAGGATGCTCCCTTTGAGTTTGATGATGAGTGTTTAGATGCTTTTCATATTCTTAAGAAAGCACTCATCTCTGCACCAATCATTCAACCCCCTGATTGGTCGCTACCTTTTGAAATCATGTGTGATGCTAGTGATTATGCTGTAGGGGCAGTTTTGGGTCAAACAAAGGATAGAAAGCATCATGCAATTGCTTATGCTAGTATAACTCGTCGGGACCTCAACTTAATTATGCAACAACCGAAAAAGAGCTCGGCCGTTGTTTTTTTTTGTTGACAAGTTTAGATCTTACTTAGTAGGAGCTAAGGTGATTGTTCATACCGATCATGCCGCTTTGAAATACCCGCTCACTAAGAAAGATGCTAAACCACGACTTATAAGATGGATCTTGTTACTCCAAGAATTTGACTTAGAAATAAAAGATAGAAAGGGAGTAGAAAATTCTAGAAAGATCACTTGTCCAGGATGCGTTTGAAAAACCACAGATTTGCCCATCAACGACTACCTCCGAGACGACATGCTCTACAAGGTCACGAGCGTCGACCCCCGGTACGCAAATATTGTCAATTTTATGGTTGCGGGTTATGTACCACCGGGGGAAAACAAACGGAAGCTCATCCAAGAGAGTCGTCAACACATATGGGATGAACCGTACCTCTTTCGAGTCTGCTCTGATGGTCTACTCAGGAGGTGTGTACCAACTGAAGAAGGAATCAAGATCATTGAAAGATGCCATTCATCACCATATGGAGGACATTATGGGGTATTCCGGACTCATGCAAAAATCGGCAATGTGGATTTTTCGGCCAACCATGTATGAAGACACGAAAGATTTCATCCGGAGATGTGGAGCATGTCGAGGCATGGGAACATAAATACACGAGATGCCATGCCACTCACCAATAACCTCCAGGTAGAACTCTTTGATGTCCGGGGAATAGACTACATGGGACCATTTCCTAAGTCCAAGCAAGTGTGAATACATCTTAGTGGCGGTGGACTATGTTTCGAAGTGGGTTGAAGCTCTACCATGTCGAGCGCGTTGATTCCAATCACGCCAAAAGGATGTTTCCGAAACCATCTTTCCACGCTTTGGAGTTCCACGCATGGTGATTAGTGATGGAGGCTCTCACTTCATTGATAGGAAGTTTCAACGCTTCTTACACAATCATGGGGTCCATCACAATGTTGTGACGCCATACCATCCTCAAACAAGTGGGCAAGCAGAAACATCAAACAAGCAAATCAAGAATATTCTGCAAAAGACTGTCAACGAGATGGGGACAGCCTGGAAGGACAAGCTTCATGGAGCATTATGGGCTTACAGAACAGCCTACAAAACACCTCTTGGAATGTCACCATACCAACTGGTCTATGGGAAGACATGCCACTTGCCGCCGAACTAGAATTCAAGGCACACCGGGCCATAAAGAGATGGAACATGGACTTTCAAGCGGTGGGGAGAAAAGAAAGATGCAACTCTCTGAGCTTGAGGAATGGCGAGAAAAAGCATATCATAATGCAAAGATCTACAAAGAGAGGACAAAGAGATGGCATGACAAAAGACTGAAGAAGAAGGAATTCAAACCAGGTGACAAGGTGTTACTATTCAACTCTAGAGTAAAGCTGTTTGGACATGGGAAACTACGAAGTAAATGGGAAGGACCATTCAAGGTAATTGAAGTGGCATCACATGGAGCAGTCACTCTTCAAAACGATGAAGGCAAACTTTTCAAGGTGAATGGTCAACGTTTAAAAGTTTTCTTTGATGCACAACCACCAGAAGAAGAATTGGACATAATTAATTATATAGAATTTGAAGTTACTAAAAGAAAGAAAAAGGGTATCCTACTTAGTCCTGCATAGAAATCACGTGCAACTCTCTAGACAAGTAATGCTTAATTTACTAACCCTTAATCAGTTCCACGAGTTTTGTTTATTTGAATTGAGCAGGAGTTATCAAGAAGAGCTAAATAGGCAGAAGGACGTCCTCTCCCCCCGGAGTCTTTGTCTTCAACAATCATAGTGTTGTCTTTCTGACCATCATCCCCGACACTCCAGAAGAGCAAGTACACCTTCACTGCCAGTCAGCAACATCAACAGACTACGTCAACATTCAGCTTGGGGGAGAGCACCTCCGTGTATCCAGCTAAGTATCACTAGCTTATTTTTTCATTCATCTATCTACTTATCAACTGTGCTAAAGTTCGTCTTGCTAAAATGAACCCCTAGAATAAACTCTTATATGGAAATGATGAATAGTTGCTCTGCCGTAATTCCTTTCAAGTACCTAGTTTTCAACCTTGCACTCTCCCGAGTTTTAGACACAATTGTTTAGATTTGGGATTTGCTCTGAACCTGAAACTTGTGGGTAGCGAACACTTGATCTAAGTCTAGGTGGTTGATGGGTATGATATGGGAAAGTTTTGAGTCTTTGTCCATCTTGTTCCTAGAGATACTAGAGTTCGGAGAATTTATCTTTGAAAATATTAAATTCCCGCATGATGAGTTCCCTTATGATGAGAGTTCAAATTCCTACCACAGCCATATATTCATGCTTACTAGATTAGGAAAACCTATCTGTTTATATAGATCATTTTGTAGGCTTGAGTGTAATCTTTAGGCATTGAGTGTGGTTATGCTGTGGACCCATAAGGAATCAGTCATGCAGTTAAAAGTCATTACTATGTGCTCTCCATCCATTGATCTATGCTACTTCTATCCTCAGAAGCATGCACCCATTTTATAAATACTATATTCATTCTGTGCTACTTCTGTCCCTAGAAGTACCACCCACATATAGATCCACATCCATCACATATTGTGCTATCTCTATCCTGGAGGTACACACTTATGCTGCTTCTACCCTGGGAGTACGCATTCCCCCACATAATGTGCTGTCTCTACCCTGGAGATACGCACCTATGCTGCTCCTACCCTGGGAGTACGCATCCATCCATCCATCCATCCATCCATCCATCCATCCATATATACATATGCAACTCATTTCGTTCCATTCAGAAAATGTTCTACTCCTACACTGGGAGTGAACACTCAAAAATATTCATGGCCATCCTATCCTGGGAGTGAACATCTAGAGATAATCATCGCCGTTCCAATTGCCTACACAAAAGCTCCAGTCATTATCATTTCAAGTTATACACTCCCCGTTGCTAAAGTTTCGTTTTCAGAGGATTGGTTGCTCTAAAAAAAAAGAAAAAAATAAAAGAGAAAAAAAGAAAAGTAAAAAAAAAAAGCAACCAAGTCCTCTTCAAAGGTCTTCAAAGTTTCCAAATAAAAGGAGGTATGTTATCCCCAAAGGAGCAAGTGTAGAAGTAGATGTTCACCAAGTGATCACCCCTTATAATCATTTCCTTATCATCATCATCTTATCATCCATCCCATTTCCTCATTCACATGCACATATGACTTTATTATTATTTTAGTTCCTATTGGATCCATGGTTTAAGCGTGCAATATATGCAAGTGAGTTTGAGTGTCTCCCCCACCTATGAGCTCCACATAAGCCTATTAGAAAGTAGGGTGAGAGAGAGAAGGCACTTTCCACTATGCCTTAGTTCCACAAATACCACATATTTTGAGAGAAGAGAGAAGGCATACACCACTCATGCCTTGGAGAGGATCCGAAATACCACAAATGAGAGACCCGAAAGGTTCATACAAGGAACTCGAGTTTTATTTGAAAATCTTGCAAAAACTCGGAATAATAGTTGATCAAAGAGCGAGAAACATGGCGCTTGACTTGACCGTTCTGTCTTTCAACTACTCAAGACCCAAGTGACGGTTACAAGCCCCATGGTGAAAGGTAATATGAGTAAGTTTTGAGTCAGAATAGTTCACTCTAATTCAGAGGAGAGTTCTTGTTTGAACGCATGTGTACTTGTGAGGAGTGAAAGCATAGTAGCAACTCCTGATCCATCACTGAGTCTATCTTTGCTCAGGGACGAGCAAAAGGTAAGCTTGGGGGAGTTGTTGACGGTCGTTAAGTGTCAATTTTTATCGTCAACTAAAACATGAGAAAGGACTAAAATATGTTCACCAACTAGATATAGGGGTTATACTAACAGAATTCCACGAGTTTTGGTGAATGTCCATTTCTGCAGGGTGTCACTGAAAATACCCAAGGAAGGCCCACATGTCGATTTACATAGAGATAATCGGGAACCGGTGAAAATTCCGTAACTGGAAGGTTTGAGAAGGCTCGGACCAAACAGAGAGCCCGAACGGGCTCGGTGGTGGGTCGGCCGACTCCTCTTTGGGTCGGCCGACCGCCCACCCGGGACCAATCAAAGCATCAGCCTCGCGGATCCCTGTTCCACCGCCTTTGAGGATGAATAATAATCGTCCGTTTAGGTCGGTTTGATCCGAGGGCTGTGGTGCATCCTAGAGGGCTATATAAGCAGGGCCCCTGGCCCCTGGAGGAGGCATCCCTTAAACCCTAATTTCATTTGCTCCAGCCGGGATCAGCTGAGAGGGGTCCCTTGAATGGATCTCCTCGCTAAACCTAGCCATCAAGAGAAGATTAGTCCTCATTAGGATCTAGTCTTAGCATAATAGAGAGATAGAGAGCGAGGAAGAGTTGGAGGTGGTGCCGGCATGTCGGTGCTCCCCCTCGGGCTTGTACTTCGGTGGATTCAAGCTTCTCCAAGCCTCGCATCCGGATACTTCTGGTAATTGATCTTTATTCAAGTATTTATTTTACTCTTTTGTTCATTGGTTCACAGTTCTTATGATTGCTCTAGTTCTTGTTAGCGCTCCGAATTAGAGAAGTAATTGTTAGCATAAGCGTGGTGCTTAGGTCAGTTCGGTTACCGTGTTTGCGCCCTATTCTCGGTTGTGTGGTAGTTACGGGAGGTGACGGCCCGTCCACACCGAATTGAGTAGGTTCTTAAATTAGTAGGACCGTAGTCACGTCGGTAGAGTTATCCTTTGTGGTGCTTTCCGTCTAGTGGCGTCCCGAAGTGAACATTAGAAGGACAATTGCTTCATAACCTTGCCTTGCATAGGATCATTACCATAGGAATCCTCTTTACCCATCATATCTTAAACCTTGATTGCTACCCATAGATAAACTAGTTGTTTGGCGACCCACACACGTTTCCCTGTGGATACGATATTTAAAACCCTCCGGGTGAAAGCTACAACGGTATCCGTGTGCTTGCGGATTTATCTGTGTGCGTTAAAAATACCAACACTGTGCTGCCGCACGGCCGGATCCTGTGCATCCTATGGCTCCCGGCACCGGGTCAAGCATGCCCGTACGCCATGGTTAAGCCATTTTGATGCCTCTCTCCTCTCCACCATAGAGTTTTCCATCACCCAAGAGCCCGAAGGGCCCTTAACCATGGTTCCACGGCTCCAAAACTGCCATATTTGCACACACAACCATGCTGCCGCATGGTCGGTTCCAACGCGTCCTATGGCTCCTGGCACAGAGTCAAGCATGCCCGTACGCCATGGTTAAGGCATTTTGACACATCTGGCTTCTCTACCATAGTGTTTGCCATAGCTCGAGAGCCTGAATGGCCCTTAACCTCGGCTCCACGGCTCCAGAACTGCCATATTTGCACACACGACTTTGCTGCCGCACGGCCGGTTCCTGCGCGTCCTACGGCTCCTCGCACCAAGTCAAGCACGCCCATGCGCCATGGTTAAGGCGTTTTGACACCTCTGGCCTCTCCACCACAGCATTTATTGCGGCTCGAGGACCCGAATGGCCCTTAACCATGGCTCCACAGCTCTAGAACCGCCATATTTGCACACACGACTATGCTACCGCACGCCCGGTTCCCGCGTGTCCTACAGCTCTCGGCACTAGGTCAAGCACGACCGTATGCCATAGTTAAGGTGTTTTGATGCCTCCGGCCTCACCACCACAATGTTTGTCATCACCCGAGAGCCCGAACGGCCCTTAACCACAGCTCCATGACTCCAGTAACTTCCATATTTGCACACACGACCGTGCCGCCGCACGGCCGGATCCCGTGCATCCTATGGCTCCCCGCACCGGGTCAAGCATGCCCGTACGCCATGGTTAAGCCATTTTGATGCCTCTCTCCTCTCCACCATAGAGTTTTCCATCACCCAAGAGCCCGAAGGGCCCTTAACCATGGTTCCACGGCTCCAAAACCGCCATATTTGCACACACAACCATGCTGCCGCATGGTCGGTTCCAACGCGTCCTATGGCTCCCGGCACGAGTCAAGCATGCCCGTACGCCATGGTTAAGGCATTTTGACACATCCGGCTTCTCTACCATAGTGTTTGCCATAGCTCGAGAGCCCGAATGGCCCTTAACCTCGGCTCCACGGCTCCGTAACCGCCATATTTGCACACACGACTTTGCCGCCGCACGGCCGGTTCGCCGTCCTACGGCTCCTCGCACCAAGTCAAGCACGCCCATGCGCCATGGTTAAGGCATTTTGACACCTCCGGCCTCTCCACCACAGCATTTATTGCGGCTCGAGGACCCGAATGGCCCTTAACCATGGCTCCACAGCTCTAGAACCGCCATATTTGCACACACGACTATGCTACCGCACGCCGGTTCCCGCGTGTCCTATGCCTTCTCGGCACTAGGTCAAGCACGACCGTATGCCATAGTTAAGGTGTTTTGATGCCTCCGGCCTCACCACCACAATGTTTGTCATCACCCGAGAGCCCGAACGGCCCTTAACCACAGCCTCCATGACCTTAACTTCCATATTTGCACACACGACCGTGCCGCCGCACGGCCGGATCCCCGTGCATCCTATGGCTCCCCGCACCGGGTCAAGCATGCCCGTACGCCATGGTTAAGCCATTTTGATGCCTCTCCTCTCCACCATAGAGTTTTCCATCACCCAAGAGCCCGAAGGGCCCTTAACCACGGTTCCACGGCTCCAAAACCGCCATATTTGCACACACAACCATGCCGCCGCATGGTCGGTTCCAACGCGTCCTATGGCTCCCCGGCACAGTCAAGCATGCCCGTACGCCATGGTTAAGGCATTTTGACACATCCGGCTTCTCTACCATAGTGTTTGCCATAGCTCGAGAGCCCGAATGGCCCTTAACCTCGGCTCCACGGCTCCGAACCGCCATATTTGCACACACGACTTGCTGCCGCACGGCCGGTTCCCCTCGCGTCCTACGGCTCCTCGCACCAAGTCAAGCACGCCCATGCGCCATGGTTAAGGCATTTTGACACCTCCGGCCTCTCCACCACAGCATTTATTGCGGCTCGAGGACCCGAATGGCCCTTAACCATGGCTCCACAGCTCTAGAACCGCCATATTTGCACACACGACTATGCTACCGCACATGCCGGTTCCTCGCGTGTCCTATGCCTTCCTCGCACTAGGTCAAGCACGACCGTATGCCATAGTTAAGGTGTTTTGATGCCTTCCGGCCTCACCACCACAATGTTTGTCATCACCCGAGAGCCCGAACGGCCCTTAACCACAGCCCATGACTCCGTAACTTCCATATTTGCACACACGACCGTGCCGCGCACGGCCGGATCCCGTGCATCCTATGGCTCCCAAAGACCGGGTCAAGCATGCCCGTACGCCATGGTTAAGCCATTTTGATGCTCTCCTCTCCACCATAGAGTTTTCCATCACCCAAGAGCCCAAAGGGCCCTTAACCATGGTTCCACGGCTCCAAAACCGCCATATTTGCACACACAACCATGCCGCCGCATGGTCGGTTCCAACGCGTCCTATGGCTCCCGGCAATGAGTCAAGCATGCCCGTACGCCATGGTTAAGGCATTTTGACACATCCGCTTTCTACCATAGTGTTT